>SOMO01000046.1:1040037-1053619 GCA_028128575.1 Paedocypris carbunculus | reverse complement strand
AAAAAAACATTTTACTGTACGGCATTTAGCAGAAATTCTTCTTTTCATTTGAATGTTGGAAAGGTTTATTGCGCAAATACCCAGCAGTTTCTCTGCGAGAGTGGTGAGCTGTTCAATGGTAAGTCCTCGCTTGGTTGTGGAGGAAAACTGCCAGCTGAGCACTTCAGCCACCTGATCCCACGTTCCAACTGGTGGTTTGGTGAAGAAGTTCACATTCTGCAGAGACACAGAAAGACTGATCCATGTCTGACCTTTCATTTCTCCAGCGTTAAGTGTGTGCAGCTTTTCAAACCTTAGGATGGTTGGTCAGCATGTTGTACCACAGAATGGACGCCCATGCATTGGGCATTTGACAGATATTGGAGATGACAACCACTGGAAGAGAGTGAGTCTGCAGAGAAGACGTGTAAAACTTTAAAACTAAAAGCATAGTGAAACTATTTTAAGACAGATGTTAAAAAATATAATATAACAACTATGTCTGTTTAAATCAGACTTTAATGCTCCGTTCTCTACTGCTGTGATCTGTGATTGGTATTTCTGGACACACTGAGAAAAATATTGGTTTTACTCATATCAGCACATAAAAGGCAAAAGATGCGCTGTGAGGTATTTGAGTTTAAGTTGAATAAATGGAAGGTTTCCCAAGGACATGCTACTTGGTTACATATTCATTTCCTCCTACTGCTGGTGCCATAGCGACAGCCTATCAGAGAATGACCTCATTGGCTTTCCACACACCGAATCAATCACCGGCAGCGGTGTCATGGACTTAATGGCTACTTTGCGTTTAATAAAATTCTTATCTTTTATTTGATGTCGAACCCATACTGTGACTTTGAGACAGAAAATCTGTCACCAATCCATTTGCATAAATCAAACAGGAAGATGCAGATGATTTGTGCTTTAGTAAACCATAACAACATGCAGGAATACAATTAATGAATTATTTGAACCGTGTAAGTGAATTTAATCTATGACCGTATTGACCTATGACCTGAAATAACCGAGCCCTCGACCTTCATACGTACGTCTGTGTGTGTGTGTGTGTGTGTTTACCTCAAGGTCAATCTTTAGGCCTTGGTGATAGACTTCGGTCTCAAATGTGATTAAGTGCAGTTCTTCAGTTACTATCAGAGAAGCCTGTGGGCCAGAGGGCAAAGGTCAAGAACTCTGCACTGTATGCATTGAGCGGTTCCATCAACAGATGTTTCGTTTTAAAAGAATTATGGATGAAATAGCCTTACATCACTGTTGGTTCTGCCTCCATTTCCACATCTTTGTTCTCGTAGAGTCTAAAAGATAAAGGAACTGTTTTTGAAATGTGGAAAAATGAAACGTTTTTTTGTATTTCATGTTATAATTTTAACAGAGACTGAAATGACATGCGATTTGTTAGTTGAACTAACCAGATGTTTGAACTCTGCGGACAGGCTTCCGTTGTTGGATTCCTCCATGTTCATCACCTTAGTGTTGGTCCCAAGGATGTTAAACTTACGTGAACTGAAAAAAGCAAGATGACGATGTCACCTAGAACTTAACAGATTAAAACAAGCCTCTCATTATTAAAGCTTCAACTTACCCACGAATGGCTGCCACATCTCCTGACTCTCTGAAAAACAACAGAAAAAAGCAGTTGAAATTAGAATAGTTCTGATATTTTTCTGGACACCATGTCAAGCTTTTGAACATCTGTCAATGCTCAATTACTACAATATGCCGATTCAAAACTTCAGGTATATTAAAAGTTTTTGAATGTATATAATAGAACCTTACTTCCACTTGAATGTCAAGTTACAGCTAAATTTAAATAAAAAAAATCTTAGCACAAACATAGAAGACAATTTCCTGGATAAAAACAGGCACGACATGTGTAATTTGGGATAAAGCAAAACACGAAACACAGACATTGCAAGAAGCTTTTCATTTTCCAACTTAAAATATTAATTTTCCTCCAAAAATATCCAGGCATGAATAATTCCAAATTAAAATCAGTCTGGGTCCCACAATGTGAAACTGTAACATCCCCAGTAAAAATACAATCATCTGATGATCTTCGGACTTACTTGTCAATACACACTTTAATTTTCAGCTGGTAATTCAGCTCTGGGAATTTCACCAGCAACCTAAAAGAGGAAAAAGGAAGGTTAGCTAATGAGTCTAGACGTGGTTTATGAGTCACACACCTTCTCCGCTTCTACCAACCTGACTTTTGTGGTGAACTGAACTCCTGTTTTGATGACGAGAGGTCGGTCAGGGTGCATGGGCATGCAGGGCTGTCTCTCCACGACAAACGCACTGAAACACACCTGCCAATCAGATCCAATTCTGCATAACAACACAAGCACGTTCCAAACCTCTTCATAAGGTTGCGGAACAGGTCTACGATCTTTTCCTCCAGAGCAGGCCGGTGCTGAATAATCGGATCTCCTTTATAAGAGACCTTCTGCTGAAGTTCCTCTAGCTTTTTGATCTGCTGTCTTATCTGCAGCTGCGACTCGGCCAAAGACGTGATCCTGTAGCACAGAGGTTTTTACTGTGTTTTATTTAACATACTGGAAGACCCCAAGGCATGTTTGGCTTCTGTGTACCATGTCTCCAGGCGGTCCAGACAGATGTTTGGTGGTCCTCCAATGCAAGCGATCTGCTGTCTCCTCTTCCAGTCGGCCAGTTCCTCATCCGTCAAGTTCTTCTGAACAAAATCCATGGCGGAAAGCAGCCCTGCCATTTCGGTCACTATTTGCTGAAGGTACGATGTTGACTTAAGTTGTTTGTTTTACAGCACACTTAGATTTTCCAAATAAAAGCTGTGTATTCACCCTTCTCAGCTGATCCAGGGCACTTAGCATCTGCTCCAACTGTGTCATCTTCTGTCTGGTGGCTGCAGCCTGGCTGTTCCCATTCGGGTCCTGGGATAGTTCTGAAAAAGGCAACATGCCGTGTCGTGTTTCTAGGGGTTTGGAAACTGCCTGTGATGTTTAGTCGGCTTGACGTACCTCCAGCGCTTTTAAGCGTTTTATAATTAAAGTCAAAATCATCCTGCAAGTTCTCCAACATTTTCATCTTCTGCTCCATGTCCTGAACAGAAACAGAGAAAAAAACCCCAGTACAGTACTGTAAATAAAAAAAAAAAAAAAACATTTCTTGGTCAATTTTCTGTACATTTTGGAGGCAATTATTCCTATGATTAATATTACAATTCACATTGGCACAATTAGCAAATTCTCTAAAAAATACTGTATTTAAAAACTTGCAGCAAAAACTAGAAATGAAGTCTAACAAGAAATTCAAACACCTTTGTTTTGTTTTTTTTTTTTTTTTTTTACATTTGACTAGTTTTCACAGTGTTTGCAAATTGTTCTTGTTCATTTTTATAAACTGTACTGGTGGAAAGACAATTAGGAGAGCCAAAAATTAACATAAAACTTAAAAAACATAAAATTTCAAACAAACAGTTTCACACAACAATTAATTATCAAATAATAAAATGTACATCATATTATGGCGATTATGACACGAATGATCCACTAAAGCACTTCACTCTCTCCCTGGGATTCGAACCCAAGACGCTTCATATTGCTAAGTTGCCAACACTACTGTTTTTGCGTTTTTTATACAATCATACATATTAAAACCAACAACTTTGTGATCACAGTGCCGACCTGCACTCTCTTCCTGATGTCCTGAAGGTTGTGCTCCAGGATCTGCTGCTTCTCCGTCACAACAGTTCCTGTGGGATGAGCAACTTGACCATCCTATAGAGCGGACAAGAACAGGAACACAGTCACGGACCTGAGCGAGTGTGTTTGCACGTGCTTCTCTATACCTGTTGTGCAGTGGTGGCCGTCTGCAGGAGATGCTGCTCTTCCCACAGACACCGGGCCACGATCCGGGCGATCTCCATGGGCTTCTCCAGATACTTGCTCTGCAGGTGCTGTTTGATGCGCCGCAGGTTGTGCTGATACAGGACGTTGTTCTCCTGCAGGAAGCGGCTGTACTGCTGATCGATCTCTCCCAGCAGGTTATGGAACACCAGTGTGGCGTGAGACTCTTTATTGGCCGCGTACGCCCTGTGGTAGACGGAGCTCATGTTATGCCGAGGCAAAAATCAAATCTAACAAAAACTATTTGTGAAACTAAATGTGTTTCAATGCAGCTATTAAACTGCAAGGAAATATACGTTTCCTCTTGATTCAAGGTTTAAAGTGGCGATTTCAATGCTGTAAATTCCTGTTAGAAAAGACTCATATTTTTCCCGATACTATGTGCAGTTTGTTATCACCAATGTTCCGTTACGCATTTCAAATAACGGACATTAACTTAGTGGTTTTTGACTCTTCAAGGCTTTTAATATGTAGAATTCTTCAACCAAACTTTGCTACAAGAAGATGTTGCTACTGGAGAACCATCATTATTATTCATGGTCATTTTCCTTGTGGTTTTATTTGGCTATAAGAAACCAATCCTTTAGATACTAAAGGTGAATTTTAGCCCTAACCACAGTAACAGAATCCTGTCTGTCCTTTGGGCTCTTTTGATAAAATGGATTAAAAAAAAAAAAAAAAAAAAAAAAAAAAAAAGTTTTGTTCACGGGTCATAGATTAATAATTTTAAAGTGAACAGCCATGACTGGTCGATGTCATAAGACAATGCCATTTTTCCTGCATAAATTGCAAACGATTTAAGATGCCTCTTAATTTATGAGGTTTTGTTTTTTTTTTTTTTTAACATCAAGTCTTACAACAGATGCAGCAGGTGTTGTAAGTGATCAGTTGACAATTTTATGAACATCTCTGGATATATAATGGACTCAGACTAGAACACAACATATGCTAAGTGCACCACAACTGGATTTTACCAAGCTTTTCAGTGTTTGAGACTTCATACCGACTACTAGTTCTTTCAGAAATACAAATAGTTCTAAAAAAAAAAAAACATTTTTTTGACAACACTGTTTTCTCTAACTCTGAAAGTTCTTTCCAGAGAAATGTCAAAATTAACTTTCCAGAAAGCTTGAGCAAGCAATCCATTGCCAAAGCTCAATGAAACCGCACAAAGAAAACACCTGGAGGGAGAATTCATTTCACAAAATGAATAATACTGTTTTTGTGAGGCTTTTGTTAGGAGCTGAAGGCTCAAACATTATTAATCGTTCAGCAGTGAAAGCCAGAATCAAAATGTGTCCAGCAACACAATCAGGAAAAAATGCAGTCCACAGTGAGACGACAACAATTCTACAAAAGGAACTAATCATGAATTACTCAACATTTACCAGTAGAATCTACTTTATTTATCTGCAGGGCTTCATTCACTTCACCACAAACCCATATTTAGCACTATTTGTTCTTTAGTGGCCCAGAATAAAGCACTTCAGAACGTTGAGAGCCACTTATTGTTTGCTCCTGCGGAAAAGGCTTTAAGAACATATATGTCTCTCAGTCTCGGGCAATTAAAATCCCACCGCATCACTATTCATCTCAGTTCCTGCATTTAGAGCTCTGATACACAAACCACCGAGTTGACCGAAACCTGATATAAGTCTTTACGGTTTGCAGAATCATAACGAAATGGCTTCAATTTGTGTTCCTGTTGGCCTGCAGACTTTCCAGAAGCATTTATGGTCAGAGCTGAACACTACTACGCACTGGGACGTTCTGGGAAAAAGGAACTTCCGATATGAGTGTTGGTGAGATGACAATAGCGTGACAGGAAATTATCAATTTCTCGTTTATTTTTTTGTTTTACCGACATTCTGTAGTTATCAGAAACATTTTGTTGCAGAATTATATTTTGGACACTTAATAGAAATGGCTCACAAAAGCAGCAGATTGAAGATAAAATATAATCAGAGTGAGGCATATATGATTTAATTGAAAAACAAGTTTTAAATCAAAGATATACAGCTTAATCTTGAAAAATGTAAATATATAGATTATAGAATATATATCCATCCACCAGAGTCACAGGGAGCAGGAGCCAATCACAGCAACTCTATAGTTTATTCAGCAATTTTTATTATTGTTTTTCCTTTTGCACAATTATTTTTTACTGTTGGTGATTTACTAGCATTATCATGTATCATGTATTTTTTGTTTACTGTTTCTTAGTATTTTTTAATTAACGTTTTTATTTTTATAACCACTCACACATATTAAACTATTAACACAAAAAGAAAAGTCACATAACTATTAAAATCACAATCTAAAAATGTTATACTTTTTTCAAATTAAAATGTGTATAATTATCATTGAATTGATATATAAAGTATATGTTCCATTGAAGGTAAAGAGTGAGTCGGAACTCTTTGTGGCATCTTGTCTGTCATTTCTAGTTTATTCTGGGCATCTCACCAGTCCTGGCTCTCGATCCACGGGGCCAGAAACTGCCGGAGCTCCATGGGGAAGCTGTCGCTGTACAGGTGATACAGCTGCTCCAGATACCGCGTCTCCAACTGCTGTAATTGATTCCACTGGGCCATGCCGACCTATAGGACGCAGACAAGCCGTGATTGAAAGGATGATCATTCATCTGACATCAGGAAAGATCAAAGTTCATTTTCAGCATTTAGATTTTCTCTTCCTTGTTCCTTCTTTGGAAAAAAACCCAACAACCGTCAGTTATGAAAGACAGCGAAGCTAAGGCGCGATTTAGATAAGACAAAGAGCATGCTGAGAATCTATTTACACAGAAACAAACCTATCAAAAGCAAAAATCAGAATCGTCTTTTGCAAACGTTAAGGCCACAGAAGTCAAAGGCTGTTCATTGCAAAGCAGCAAGAACTTCCGTCTAAAGAGGAAAACCACAAAAGCCCACAAGTGAGCTTCTTCACGTTTCTCTCTTCAGCTTCAGAAACCGGATCGTTTCACACATACAAAGTGCTGACAAAGTGTCAAAAAGTCTGCATGATCAAAGAAGTGCTTTTCGCTTTCAGAAGATGGACTGAGAAAACAGAACAGGAAAAGGGAAACGCGGGGACACCAACAACATAAAGCTGAACTCCGATTTACTTTCACTTGACTGAACAAGAAACTGTCAGTAGGACAGTCAAGAAAGACGTTGATTCGAGTTTCCAGATTATACAAAACAGAAACCAGACTAAACAGAAATTTGCAATTTCCTGTTTTTAAACATTAGACATCACTTACATGATCCACAAACTGAACAGCAACTTCACTCGCCATGATTACTTGCCGAATGAACGCTAAAAGGAAGCAAACCTGTTTTTATCGAGTCGGGCTGAACTAGATTCCATGTTCCTTGGAATGTCATAAATCTGGAGAGAATTGTGTCACTATGCACTGATAAACACACTGGTGATAAAAAAAAACATCACAATAAATACCACAATTTTGTGGAATTTAGATGAATAATGTATAGCGATAATCGTGTAAACCGCCGCAAACACAATTACATAGCGTCTTCTTTGTTTCTCTGTGCTAAACGAGATGGTTTTACAGATTAGATTACATTAAGAATAAAAATATTTCAATGACACTTATCTATTATAAAAGACACATTTTGACATGCATCCAACAATATACTTAACAACTAAATAGCAAATACACAATTTAAGAGTTTGAGTTAAGAGTGAGAATTAACTTGCATGTCCTTCCCCAAAGAAATGTACTATTGACACACATGTTAGTAACGCCTTTCCACGTTTTACCCGCATTTTCACAGAGAAGCAGCTGCTATGACGACAGATTTCTGAGATAAAGAAACCTGCTCTCACTTTCACAGTGCTTTCCAGTGCACAAGTTTCACACAATTCGCTCTGTTCATCATAACATATATAGGTATTAATAAAGTCATAAACCTTTGGCTCCAGAAACAGAGCAACACAGACACGCGACTGAGGAACAACTCACCTTTTTAACCAATTTTTACTCGCATTTTCAAAGCGGTTTTCTGTGTGTTTGCTGTTTTTTTTCCAAGAGTCTTTCTTAGCTAAACTGCAGCTCCTGACACACACTTCAGTCGACAACGCAATAATAGTTTTCACTTTAAAATTTGTGATCTAAAATAGACTGGAAAGCATCGTTAAAATGCATACAACTTAAAACTGAATTTTACAGAACACATAATTACAAACACACAAACTCTGTCTACACATTCTGTCATCACGATTTCAATAAATTGATACATTATGTAGTTCTGTTTGTTAAAACAAACATTAATTGAGTCAAAAAAATGTCATGCTGTTTTGCAAAATGCAAATAATTCCTATAACAGATCCTCTTATATAAAAAGTCAAACACACATTGTTGCAAATGGGATGTTACATAAACGCAACAGGAAACACTCTCAATGCGCTTGTGTTATTCAGGAACACAGAGTGCAGAGTGTATGTTCTGCTCATCTTGGATCATATTGCTAAGAAGCTGTAGTGACGTTCCTTAGGGAGGTTTGAGTTTCCCATTAATGCCTGGATCCCGGTCTCAACTTACAGTAAATTGAGTTTGGAACCGAAATCTTACCAAAAACGTCATAACCTGTAAAGATTGATGAAGTTTTGGTAGCATGAGATTTATCAGTCACAGCCTGCAATCAGTTTTCTTTCTCATTCTCTCAGTAAAGATGCAGAGATGAAGAGAACTTAAATCCAGAAAATAACCTGAAATTCACCAAAGTTCAAGACTAATATACACAATTGAAGTTTAGTCATGATTTTGTTTTCCCCAATAAACCACATGCTCAAGTCCGACCACAAGGAAAATTGGCATTTGTGATATTTTTCTATTAAAACCACACAAGCATAGACAAAAAGGAAAGAGAATGCAAAGAAACTTAATGTCACTCATTCATTGTCTACCCAAGTACGTACTTATCTCATTATCTGTCGTTATTCCAGTTTAATCCCATGTTTTCTCAGGTTACACACAAAAAGGTTTTAAAGAGGATGACAGAAACAACAATTACCCTTTTAAACCTCACTTTCACGTACACTTTTCCAGACTGAATGAACAATGATGAAGGTGCAGTCATTGACACACTTACAAAGACCAAGGAAATAATAGTGCGTGTGTACACACACACACACACACACACACACACACAGGGGGGTGAAAAAAATAATAATAAATCAATCGCACAAAAACCGGTGTCTATTGAAACCGAAAAAATTTCCCCATTAAAAAACGGTACTCTACTGTAAATCCAATGCATACTCTAAGTATGTACGTTCTTCAGTTTACAATAGAAAAATGTTTTTTGTACGCGCAGCACAATACCAAGTTAACACGTGATACATAAAACATAATACACAAAAATCACGTATCAACTTGCTGTTAATACAAGAATACTTTACTAGGATTATTACTGTGCTTCAGAACAAACTCATTTAACACTGGTTTTGTGTTGGTACAGTCGAAAGGTTCTTTTCAGGATTTATTGGAGAATTAGCTTTTCTTTTTGGTCTTTTTCAAACAGACGCAACATAGACTCCGAACAAATGTGCTTTTAGCCGAGCCAGTGTATAAATAAGTGATGTCTGAAACAGCTGACTGCTGTCCTCTGCGTTTTAATCTCTGACGTTTCACATCAGACGCCAATAAGACACTGGTTACACGCGTCATCACGCAAGATATCAAGAAGTTGTAAAAAAACATGCAAAAGCCATGTTTGTCACTGGAGTCAATGCAAGTCTGCTAAACACCACATACAGGATTCAAATCTTTGACCTTGGCAAGGCCCCAACGCTCTAACCACTAGGCCAAAATTGCCCAACAATAAGCCTTAATTCTGTAGCTGGTCAACGTGCGTTATATACGTCACATCTCATTAGTTATAACAACAATTTTCTTTCAGATCATTTCCTTTCTACGTATGTCAGAATTTTTATTACATAATTGCAAAACTGCTTTTAAACCTGTCAAGTCTCCACCCATGTCTTTTTTAACGGCAGTGGTTATTTTAAACATCATTTCCCATCATTACTAGAGTATGTGACACGAACTCTAGCTGAAGTCACAACGAGTGTTTCAAGCTTTTTCCTGTTGCCTTCAAACATCACCATTGATAACCAACAACATTCTCTGCAAGTCTAAACCTGGAAATGTCATGTGTGATGGAGGAAAAAAACAACACAGAGGCTTTGTGTGTGTGTGTGTGTGTGTGTGTGTGTGTGTGTGTGTGTGTGTGTGTGTGTGTGTGTGTGTGTGTGTGTGTAGGTGCGCATTACTTCGAATGAACAATTTGCTCTGTAATTACAGTACAGTGGTGATATATGTTCATATTGTGATCAAAAAGAGATGCAAGAAAGCCCTTTGAGAAGGATGTTGTCAAGAATTGTGAGACTAAGAGAGAACAATATTCTCTGAAATGGAGATAAATTAACTGAGATAATGTACAACAATCATGGGGGCTACAAATAATAGATGACAATGGCAATGACACCAAAGTGCAACAACAAGAAATACACAGACAACTACATATGATATGTTTTCTGCTTGGGAATTTTTGAAAAATCTAAACAAGCTTTTCAGATAAAGTAAAAGTAATACCTGTGCAATAGCAATGCATGACATTTTAGTAATCAATATTGCATGTATAGAAAAATAAAAAAAATTATGTATATTACATTCTTAATTTTGGTGTCAAAACTTTAATTATTCGCTAATTTAGGATCAATTTTCAATGAACAAAGTTGGTAAGCAACAGAAGTTCTTTATTATGTGATTTACACGTGATGCATATATTGTACATTTCATCTTATTGCAGAAAATGTCTGCTTAATTGAATCAAGCAATTCATTTGGCCTAAAATAATCACATCACAATGCGCTCCGGAATTGACAGCGTGAGTTTGTGATTACACATACTAACTGCATAAATCAACTTGCAAAAATTGTACTAAGGAGTTTTAACTTCCGGTCTTAAAAAAAGACCCATATAAAAGTCTCGCTTAAAGTTTCGACACTGATCCTGTTGGGTTGTCAAGCATTAAGGGTTTCCTTAAAAAAAAAAAAAAAAGAAAGACTGAACAAGGTTGTGATGCAGCTGGTCTTCATCACAGGAGAGGATTCCCTCTGCATATACTGGAAGGTGATGACATCATCATGCAGGGGTGGGGAATACCCCTAGAGCTTACTTCCACTAGATAACAGGATGAATCACTACAATCCTCCTGATATAAATTTCTCTATTATGGAATATTTTTCGTTGTTTAACTTTTTGTGATTCACTGATTTAACGTCTGGATTTGTGGTTACTATTCCACAATACAATTTTGGCTTGTTTTTAAAAATACAAATTTGGTTTTATACGCATTTGCATTTAGCTATCCCAATAGATACTTGAATTACAAAATATGTAAAAATCAAATTAAATGCACTAATTATTCATCATCACTAAAACATATGTTTTATAACATATGATAAATAAATAACAAATAAACATTTAAACTCAACATTTAACACTAAATAATAAGAAAATAAGATATAACTACAAGAACAATTTTGGCAGCAGTGACATTGAATCACAGAGTCACAGTCACAATCACATTGAGTCACAGAGAAGGAAAGTTTGCTGTTTCTATTATCATGTTCCAATCGCAGGCAAACAGGAGACTAGGCTGTAACGTTTGCAGATTTTAGCTCGGGTGAGGATCTTTATAAAATAGAAGTGATAGTATGATAGAAGTGAAAGACATGATAGTAAACAGTCATGTTTACGTTTAATCAACAGTATCAACCAATCCCAGAGTCACATCCGTGACAAGACTACTACGTTTTAAACTTTGTTTTTCCTTAAATCTGCACTCATCTCATCCAGTCGTCACAGAGCATCAACACTGAGTTTCAGAAACATTGGCGTCAAACGGCGTTTCTTTAAGGAAAAATAGACGTGTCCGGACAACTTACCCTGTGTCGCTCGAACCTGCTGAGAAATTATCCCACGTCGAAAACACTACTGTCAACCCCTTTCAGACGTCAACCGCTGCGTTTAAAACACGCCACGACGTTAAAACGAGCAGTTTTCCAACTTTTCCGTTACTACCAAAACGCAAGCTACTGCTATCAATGCGACAAGGGGCTGCGCCGTCTGTTTTGATTGACAGGTCGGTAGCGTAATCCGTATCGAGTATAGAATGCTGTCCAATCGTTGAGCTCATACGTCACCAAACGGGCGGGACAACGAGTTATGGTACTCGTGCGCTTCTGCAATGGCTCTGGAGCTACAGGCTGTTCCCGGCAGCGCCTCCTCCCCCCGATCAGGCCGCTGTGAAACGCTCTGCGGCGGGAGGAGGTTTAGATCCTGGAACAGCTCGACTGGAAGTCATCTGAATTACTGGCAGCGCTTACGTCATCTGAAGTTCAACGCAGTGAGAATGAGATGAACAGTTGTGACGTTATATAGTCTCAATTCCCTCTCTCTATTAACACGGCGTTGGTTTAACTGAAACCAAGAGAACATAATAAAGCACATATTTTTTAAGGAGGGTATGTTTTAACTGTATACATCTTATTTATACAGTTTATCTGATATATTTACTATTCCTACTCTACATTAATGTTCATTTCAAATAAAATAATGTACTCGGAAAGCATATTATAAGCAGCAGAAAATGGATGGGTAAATGATCAGATTCATGTTCTGACAGTATGTTTTCTTATTACTCAGGACACTATAGGACATTAAAATGTGTAATTCTTCTATTTTCGAAACCGCGTTTTGTGTCTGTTTCAAACATTTGTAAAATTTTAACAAAATGTAAGTAAGTTGATGTGTATAAAAGTCCCCATTTACACGAATGTAAATTCAACTTGACCTGGTTTTGTAATTGATGTGTGTGTGTGTATAATGGTCCCAATTATTAATGTGTCACATGACCGTGTGCCATGCCATACATCACAATCACACCATTAACATAATCACTCTTTGCATAACTATCCGCTGCATTCATTATGACACCATACACATTTTAGTACCAAGAAGGTAAACTTTTTAGAATATTGCCCACAAAATGTTACGTTTTACAAATTTAAAAGATGCTAAATTCACATTTCACCACCAGACCTTTGGCTCTATAGGCTTTCATTCTTAATGTTTTTTTTTTGCAGATGACATAAGTGGAAGAGCGAAAAAGGAAACGGATGTAAATACTGACTGCCATAAGTTCTCGTCAGGTGTCACAGTGACAGAGACAAACAATGAACCTTCGGAAAGTCATGACTTGTTTGTTCACATGTTGGTAAATTATGTTAAATCTATTTTTAGAAACCACAAACTGGAAATGTGCCACATTCAGTAATGTGTGCTGTCAGAAACACTACGGTTGTGGGTTAGCTTCCTAGCTTTGGGTAAAAAAGCCATCTGATAAATGGACGGAAATGTATACGCAGAGCAACAGTATAACATAAGTATCTTTATAATTGCATGGTTTGATCACGGCCTAATAATAAATGATGTGATACTTTTTTTGTATCATGTTTTAAATGTGTAGTGTTGTCTGAGATGTCTCTCCTGAAACCTCTTTGTGGTGTTTCTTCCCCCCTTTCAAAGGAGCACTCTACTTAATCAGATTGCTCATATTGATTATTTTAATGGATTTCCCCAATGACCAAAATAGCGGTAAAAAAAA
>SOMO01000046.1:999258-1010385 GCA_028128575.1 Paedocypris carbunculus | reverse complement strand
TTTTTTTTTAAGATACCCAGGATTTTCCTTCATCAAAATGACTCGCACTCCAAGGAATTTTTCCACATAGCTCGTATTTCCTTCTCTTCTCTGTAAGAATGATCTAACGGTTTTAAATTATATGGGGTGTAAATTAAGGTCCTGGACCAGACCCGGTGCTGAATTCACGAGCCACAATGGCACATGTCTGGATGACGATGTGCTAAGCAGACTGACCCCTAAATGGTTTCCACTGTAAACAGAGCCAAGTGAAAGGAAACCAGTCCGGCTGTGCAGATCGGTTCACCGTATATACTACACCCAGACAGTATTACGTTTTAATGGAAGATTCAAGACTTGGATTACAACTGCTCACGATTTCAACGCATGGCTGAAAATGGAGCCACCACATCAGTCCAAGATGCTAGAATGGTGATGCTACCTGGGATTTTTGATGAGCAGTGACTTGATGAAATCCACGGCGAGGTCTGAGATGCCGTGAAAAACCTCTTGCGAGTAGTCCACGTTGACCTGAGAGATGTTCAGGAAAGTCACCTGCTTGTCATCTCCCAGAAAAGGCGACTCTCCCGTCAGCATCACGTAGGTCAGCACCCCGATACTCCTATAAGAATAAAACAAATATCATTTCAACAGGGCAATAGACTGAGGCAAGGTTTTTTAATAATGTTTTGTCATTTAATAATGTTTTTCTTATTGAATATTGAAATAGAATCTGAAGATTACATTATTAATATAGTGAGAATTATATGTATATACATACTGTACGTACATACATAGCCAAGTGAAAGTACTATATGTTTACTTCTATATCATGCACAAAAGAGTTGATGCTTTCAACACTAAGATTGTGTGTTCAATTCCCAGGGAAAGCCAAAGTTTGCCCCAACGCAACATTTTGAGAACAACTATAATATACGTGTATTCATAGAGTAATTCTATGTTGATCAAAATTGTGCATTTTATAACACTTTGGTCAGTTCATCTGTTTTAAAAAGTGCTGTAAAAATAAAGATGACTTGACTTGACTTGACACACATTTCACCAGAAGATTTATATTACAAAAGTGTTTGGAAATAAATGAACTGATACACACTGACACACTTACCAGCAACTCTTACAGAAAAACTTCCCGTAACTGACACTGGCTTTTATATGACTCGTGTCATTAGATAAGGAAACCTATCTAACCTCAATGTCTTTAGTTTTATGTAATGCTTCATTTACGTGATCTGCGGTGCGTTCACACGGAATCAGACAGGAACAAGGGTTAAACATACCACATGTCAGTCGCCGTACTGATGGGCTCATAGTTCAAGATTTCAGGAGCTGAAGAGAAGAAAAACAAATTTGTATGAACAGTTAACCTTACTACTCACCAACTATAATCATTGCAGAACAGAGGTTCCCCTCATGTCACCATTTTTCGAGTTTCATTACTACTACTACTACTACTAGAAGTTCTCACCTTTCCCCTCAATCGTGCATGTTGTAGTGATACGGAGGAGGTTGTGAGATTTGCAAATGTAAACATTACTCACCCACATACTCAGGAGTGCCCAGGATCTCCCGCAACTCTGACGCACTGTCGACCCGTCGAGACAAGCCGAAGTCAACAATGCGAATGTCGCCCAGTGGATGAACGCTGGTCAACAGGATGTTCTGAGGCTGGGAAAATGAGAGAAATAAGACCTCGGACAGAAAGTCCAACAATTCCTGTCCCAAACATACTTTAATGCAGATGCGGGTTTTGGCTCGATCACTAGATGCCAATGACAATTTCGCACCAAAAACTGTGGTTTCGATTCAAAGAGAGAAATGCAATCATTTAGAAGTGTGCCAAATCGATAAGTTGACTTTACTTTACTTTACAGTCATTTGGCAGACGCTTTTATCCAAAGCGACTTACAAAAAGAGGAGCAAGTGAAGCAACTTTTAGTTTTAGTTTTTAGTTTAAACTTATAAATCTTGCATGCACATTTAACAATTTGTTTTATAGCTAGACTGATTGGTTATCTAAACCATGTATCAAAGTCATATCTTATCACTTGGGCAATATTTCAGGAGCAGGTTTCCCCATGGTTAAATCTGCTACAAGGTCCTCCATAAAACACCATAACTAAATAGGATTAAAGCCGGAAAATATGAACACACAGATTTATAAAAATCTTTAAGTTCACCTTCAGATCCAAATGGACCACACTGTTCCTGTGTAGACAAGACACGCCCAAAAGAATCTGCCTGGCCAATCGAATGACGTCCTCTTCTGTGAAGGCCTCATCATTATCGGCAACACACTGGTTAAAGATTTCACCTCCAGCAGCACTAAAAAAAATAAAGTAATCCATCAGACAGATGAAACTAAATCCACATTCACTCTTGACAATACAAATCTAGATCTCTAAGCGCAAAGTTTGTCCCATTATCCCAGATTCTAGTGGGTTTGTATTCCACATTTATAAACATATCAGTATCGACCTTAGGCTAAAAAAAAAATTATATACTGTATATACTGTGTGTGTGACAACATAAACAGCTAGTAGGATTGAATAAACTATCACACCTACATATTATGTCTCTCGAAAGAGGATTTGTTGTATTTTATTTTAGAGACTTCTGGATGAAGAAGACATGGCCTTGAGGTGAATACAGCCTTGCGTAACAGTGGTGAGGGTTACCATGACCATAAGGATCTGCTTTGGGCACTGAAAGGCTGGGAAAATCAAGCCCATGTGTAGTGGATTTGAGGCTGTGCACAGTAAATTTTGTGTTTGCCCTCCCATAGACACTTGAGAGGATGCTGTGCGTGTGTTTGTGCACGCCGTCTTTTACATAACCATGGTATCAGCTGTATAAATACGGAATTCTGAGTATTGGTTATCGGATGAGCCATCGGAGGCTTACAGCACAAGTAAGGGATATTGGGAACCCTTCACTCCCCTTTAATAAAACCCATGACAACAATTCAAATCCTTCACCTTCACAGCATAAACCCTCTGGTCTAAATCCAAGTAAAAGCAGCAAAACATTCCCCAAAGACGACTGTTAATGCCCACGCACAGACAGGACCGCAGCCGTACGCTCTTTCATGTAGAAGGAAACAAAAAAACGATGCTTGGTTCCACAGATATTTCTGATTTATGAGTTACTGGTTTTAAGAGCAAAGATCTGAAGAAAAATAAATCATTTTAGGTGATACTACAGTACATTTTCATAGTTTTGACATTTTACCATTTGTTAATTTGCTTATGCAATTACATGTAATAAAAAAAAAAAGTTCAACAAACAAGTTGATAGTTTTGATCACCACGATCCACAAGACAAACCATAGACCACCAAGAGTCTCTCTTTTCTTAACAAATGAAAAACAAATCCTTACATGCTTTCAGAGAACAGTTCTCTATTGGATTCAGTATAAACAACAACGAACTGGAGTTACGAAGGATCTCGGACTAACACGCGAGCGTAAAATAAAAAGTCTTCGCCAGAAATAACATCTCAAATAAATTCTAGAGTCTCCTTGGCCTTATTGGGGTGGATTAGGAGAAGGCTGGAGCCGGATGGAGACTGTACGTTTGGATCAGGGCTGAACAGTCCGGTTCAGATGACAGAGTCTGTTTGATCTAGTATATGAGGAAAAAAAAAGTAGCAGGTGATGAGGACTATAGAGAACTGACTTACATAAGAGCTTTCACGAAAAGATAAATGCTAAACTACCCAAGCAAGATGAGCACATTGAGCAAGACCCATCTTAGAAATGAAAAACAGACATACGGATCAAGTTTTAGGTTTCTGAGGGAAATAACTTACATACTGATAAATTGAGATGTTAAAACAAGATAAAAGAGACCACCAAGTCTTAAGATGGACAAAAGTCATCCTTCAAAGTCACCTCCACTGTTATTCCTGCCTAATCTGTCAGATTCAATTGCACTAGATAAACATCTTGAAATATTGGCATTGCACCGGCATCACATTTGTAAAACGATAAAGTGTGTTCGTTTAATCACATTCTCTGCTCTTTTTTCATTCTAACTTTTTATGTAAATGCAAATATCAACTTTCCTGCCTGAACAAAAAAAAAAAACACTTTTAAATTTTAAATACTCCAAATGTGAGAGATTGCAGTGTGCTTTGTTCACAGAGGATGTGGTGATGTGTCGTGCGTACGAGCGAGTGCAAGAAAGCCACAGGAAATGGAAAGTCTGTGTTTCTTTAAACAGCGTAGTAAAACTGGTTGTGCTTCACAACCTGTCCAGGTCGAGTTTAAACAGGAAAAAAAGACATTGTTCTCTTGCAAACAAGCGTTTTAACACGCAAATAAAGTTGCATAAGGGAAGGTATGCATGCAGAATGACAAAAAAAAATCCCTGCTAAAAGATAATTTGAAGTAAATAAGGTTATATTGTTATATTGTAATTAAGGCAACATATTGCACAGGTTGATATGCATGCTTGCGAAAAATGTTTTTGAGATTAAGACAGATGTTTAGAGGAAGTGCTGAATTGTATGCAGGAAGTGGGTATTATTTTTTTAGCACTGAGAATGAGGGCAGATGTAATCAGACAACTCTCAAAAGCCTAACATCTAAGTAGTCAACATTCGGTCTCTGAACAAGTCGATGCAAAAATTCACACTCGAATGACACACATATACAGACTTGTGTGTACAACAAATTTACAGGAAAAACACGGTCAGTTTTATCAGAAAGCCTAACGCCCTGTCATTTCCTCCTCGTTAATCTTATCAGCGACTGTGACTGGAACAGAATCTCGTATTATCATGGTTTCAGTAAATATCATAACCCCATTCACACCAAAAATTATGCAGTCAGCGTTCACACACAGCAAGAAGCCATCTCCATCCTTGTGCACTGGACCGCAAACCAAAGAGCTTAAAGTTTCCCCATTAACGGTTGTTTTGAAGGACATCAAGTTGAACTGATTCCCACTGACCAGTCAACTTTCAAGGAGGATGCTGGTTTAGGCAGCGTTGTGCTGTGGTCTAGCGGCCTTTGGTTTAGGCTGCGTCCTGATGTGACCCACTTTGAGAGAACACCGCATTTCCATTTAGGAATTCATGCTTTTGTTTCCTTTTGGGTTTATCAAACGCTATTAAATTGGCTCAATCAGCTTGAATTGGGAGAAAGTGAAGTTCAACTGTGGTCTGTGGTAAATTTAAGACAGACAAACACTCCACGTGTTCCAAATCTCTAGATTTTTGGGGTCAATCCTCAAGAGCATCGGGGATATTTGATGGCAAAAGTGACTGTGCAAAACATCATAAAAAACAAATTATACTCTGCTTTTATGGTTGGGAAATGTTTTGAAAAATGAGCGTGCAGAAGTTGCAGACTTGCATGTCTTACCACTCTAAAACAAGGATGATCTCTGTGGTGGTCTCGTAGACTTCATGGAGCGCGACCACATATGGATTCGCCTCGGCTGACTCTAGCACAGCAATCTCGTTCAGAATGTCACCGCGGCAGTCCTGACCCTTCCGTCTTTTCCTCAGGAACTTGGCTGCATGTTCGTTCCCAGTAGTCTTCTCCACACACTTCTTCACAACAGCAAACTTTCCCCTGCGTGCAAATAAATACACACACATGGCGATTAAATAAACATCCAGGGAAATGGTTTAGGGAAAAAGGACCGAGGGATTCCGTAATGTAAGCGTGCAGATTATTGAGATCACTAACACTAGTTCTCTAATAAACAGACAATTGAGTCTAAAATCGGTAGAACTGGTTTATGACATTAGCTTGGGGACAATTGCTGCTGGTAGAGGTGAATAATTTGAATTTATAGTTTATATTTGAATTAGAATATTTTTTTGCTGCATATACAAGTGTACTGTACATGGAGATTAGAATTGTTTTTTGAGATTTTTAAATAACTCATCCATCAAACGATTGGAAAACTAAAATGATTTTTTTATTTTCCTGCTCATATTTACCATATTAAGAAACCAACATGAGTTATGAATGAAAAAAAAAAAAAAAGTTTGGTTTACATACAATGAAAATTGCAAATATAAACGGTGATTTATGCAAATGCAAAAAATGTACCATTGAAACATTGTTTTAGGTCATTAGGTTCTTAAGATCATACAATTATAGCACGTCAATAGCAATATAACTGCAATTCTGTTTTTTATATAAAAAAAAAAACTTTACAACAACAACTTTAGACAAAAACAGATCCAGATTAAACTTTTCTGCAATCTGAACATATTCACAGTTCTAATAATATTTCCTCGAGTTGCAGAGCCTAACATCAAAAAGACACAGATGTTCAGACTCACATATGGAGCTGAACATCTCTAACACACTGATTTCCTGCTTTGCTCCCTCATCCGTCCAAGCAGAAACTCATCAATCAATCAGCAGACACACAGAGAGCAACACACACAAAGCAGCAGCCTGTCAGTAAGAACATTCTCCTGTTTGACAGTGCGAGCGACAAATGGCTCTTAACCACACCTCTACGCCTCTCTTATAAAAAGACACCACGTTAACTGTGGTAGGGACCCTGACACACAGACCACCCACTCTCCCAAAAGTCTTTCATTGACAGTCAATTGTGTCGACTCCTCCCAGGTCTAATTCAGCCAATGAGCAAACATAACACTTACAAACAAAAAAGCAGCCCCTGTGACCTTTCCTCTGTCCGGCTTGTCTCTTCACATCTGCATCTCCATTAACAGCCCACTTAAATGGTTTGATGGTAGGGCACAAAAACACAGGTGTACAATGATTCTGGGTAAAATTCTCCAAAGGCTTGAGAATGCTTCAGTAAGCACATTTGCTTTCCTGTGGTAAGAGAGAATTTCCTGTTAAACGCAACTAAAGAGGGTGAAACGTGCAATATGTTTAATTGTCTGTGTGGTTTAAATCACAAACTTGCATCAGTCAATACCTGATTTATGAAACAATGATTACCAAAATGTTTACAAAATAAAAATTTGAATTTAACGTGTTTACAATGAATTGGGCACTCAAAACACAGATGGGCACTTTGTTTTAAATAAAATAAACCCAAATTCCATTTGAGAGGTCAGTTTGGGAAGTCAGTGAACCCGCCAATCAACATCACCACGCCATGGTGTGATGAGTCTAAATGGGCTGTGACATCCCTTACTTTGGCTGGTACAAGACTGAACAAAATCAGTTTTGGACAGAACCATCAATGTGTTGGAAAAGCTTTAAAAGCTCTTGTCTTTTAAAACTTCTCTTAATCATCTCCTTTGAGTGGCATCGATGGCCGTTTGAAGCAAATATTTGTAAATTATTCAATACAACATTTTGTTCTATACCCTTTACCATGCTAGTTCAAAAGCTTAACCTGTAAAAATCCACCAAATTTCCTCCTTTTACTCAAGTTATGTGTGATTATCTCACACACTTTAAATAAACAGTGCAACAGAAGTTTGAAAGAAAGCTAGCTACAGTGCAGCAGCAGCCACGTCTGTGAGAGAAAACATGTGACACTGATGGAGAATTAGACAAAAATTGCATCGTTTTCAGACCACAATTCCATGACAACCTGAGGGCCTTATGACTACTTAGAAATACTTTTTATTTTTAAGTCTGTGAAGTAAAACCGCAAAATTTAAACCGTGGTAAAACAACGGTCCACTCTAATTCCATTCCAGCAGAATGTTTAAAACGTCTTGCACATTTTACAATGTTATAAGCCAAACTGGGTCTGCTGCCAGCTTGGAATGTTTTTCCAACTAAACGTGAGGGCTTTTGGCAGTGCTGAGAGTGGCGAGCACGTTACTGCGTCTGAGCTTTCTATGGGCACAGCCTGAATACAGAGTTCACAGAGGGAAACAAGAACCGCATTAGACGATGCCAACTTTCAGAATAACCCTGTTGTTCTGTAGCACGTGAGGAGTTTAATCGGAAACTTCAAGCAGGCAATTTAAATGAAATGTGTAGAGATCAAAAGTCAATAAATTCTCTGAATTGGAACATATACCAGAATAAAAATGATGAAAGAAACACTGGTCTACAGCAACTGCCAGGCAAAGAAAAAGCAGGAGGAAAAAATCCAGGGAAAACGAGCAGATGGCAATCTGGACCTGGAGACAGCATAGAAGATACGACCAAAAAAAAAAAACAAGTGTCAGATTGGGAGGTGGGAAGGTCAAAGGGCTTAACGTCGTCTACCATAATTTTGCTTAACACACAATCCTTTTGGCTTCTTCCCAGAGGAGGGCTGTGGTGCGTAAAGATGCCCAACAATTGGGAACAAAAGTCTGTATCCGACAGGGTGGAACATGTTCTTAAAGGGAAAGCATAAATTATATTGTAGACAAGATAACTTTAATTTTACATAGACAAGCCATTCAACACAAGCGAGGAAGAAAAAACTATTCCACTAAGTCAGGCTTAGTCTAAATGACACCATAAGAGAGAAAATGTTCATTCGTCTTTAAAAGGTCACCACCATAATGTAGTGGTTACGACTTCCTGTTTAAATTCACACCATCACACTTTCAACAACTACCTGACTTCTATCCCTTTGTCCAGATGGTAAAAACATGCTTCTTTCTAAAAAAGCACGAATGAATAAACATTTAAAAACCACATGTATTCATGAGCACAAGTCTGTTTAGACAGAGATATACAATTTCAGTCTTTTATTAGAGGGACATTCTACAGCCCTATTATTAAGTGAATCACTGCACAGGCCTCATCTCTAAATGGCAAAGACAGTGGCTCAGTCAGCATCACAGAGATTTGCACAAGAACATTCCATCTCAGACCACCTCAGCTAGTCAACTGCTGATCATCATATCTCCAGGAAACCAATAAAGTTCATGGGTTTAAAAGATCATTCCAAACCAGCCTCAAAACAGAAGAAACATGTTATTAAAGAAATCCAATGCAGTACGTCAAATGGACTTGGAATATCAGATTGTGGCCCAGCACCCAGGTGGGAAGTCAAAGGAAGTTCTTCTATTCACTGGAGAAGCTCTAAAAACGTTAGACTTTAAAATAACCTCCAAGACGGACAAAATGGGACATAAGCTTGTACTCTTTTAAAACTAGGCCATCTACACTCGTGTGTCTTTTGGCACTAAACACTATTCGACAAAAAAGCTAGAATTCATATCCAGAAAAAGTGAGTTCATGCGAGTAATCTATATGTGACAGCATATACTTACTTATTTTACATGAAACAGAGAAGGATTAATTGCATTCTTTTGATTAATTCACAAATTGCTTTTGGAGCATTGACAAACGAAAGAAGTGCTAACCAGAGAGCCAGATACGTTCAATAGAATAGACCTTGCATTCTTTTTTCCTAGCAGATGTGGTCCAGTGGCGGGGAGTTGTATGCAAGAAAAACACTGACCCCCACATGCTCACACTACAGCTGCCCACTGCTCCGGGTTAGTGTGTTTAGACTTCCCTGTGTGTGTGTGTAACTTCAATAGATGGTTCAATGCAAGCATAATTTCAATATGGACCCTGGTGGCCACAACTCACCTCACTTCACACTTACACCCTTCCCTTCAGTAAGTTGTTGTGCACATGTCTGCACACAAAAAGCAGTGAATCTAGGCCAGACAATGATTTATGACCATCTGAAAAGTGAAAGAATACATGGAGAGACTCACGAAAGTGGGGGTGAATTTTCAGTACATCTAGTTCTGCATGTGATAAAAGAACAAGACCAGAGCAGAAGCAGACCATCACGCTGAGCAAATGCAAGACTGTTCCCAACCTCCCGCTATCAAAAAAAGTATAACATGCAAATCAAGATACATTATTAAAAGGGAATTATTGGTGACCTGTTACTGTTGCGTTTTAATCACTTTAATCATTGGGCAAATCTTCCTAAGACTCAAATAGCTGTTAATCTCATGTCAGGTTGGTGAGGTATAACAAAAGAAAGGTTGTTGACTGGTAAAATACACTAATTATGAAAGGGCACTTATGATAAATTATAAGTATACGTTCAAATAGTTTTATTCTAAATTAGGAAACTTTTTCAACTTTAGAAATGATGTCTTGAGTCATTTATTGACTCCATCTATACAAATCACCATCTTACGTTTGATGGGGTGATCAATAAAGCAACAATCAAGTATTTCGAAAGCTCAACGGAAGGATGTTCTAATTCGGGTCTCATTGTCATGACGACACCTGTTCAGCTCAGTAGGGAGTCGAGCCAGTTAACGCACAAAGCTTTGCACAATCTAATGAATCAAGATTTGTGTTATTGTCTGAATAACGCTTAGCACCGCAATGCGGACTAGAAATAATAACGTGATCATCACAGCACGTGCAGCAGCCAAACAAACCAGCTGCTGTCGATTCAAATTAAATCTCACGCCGAAACTTCCTACACCTTCACTTTAAAACCACACATATATGGCTCAAGAGAGACCATCGGTTGAGATGCTTTTACCTGCCGAGCTCCTTTCCGACCAGGTCGTAGCTGTTTTTGAAGGGGTCGGTTCTTATCCGCGTGCGAATGTTTGTGACCATTCCGTTTTTGTTCATCATCGTGAGATGTAACAGTCGTGTCTCGCGATATCCCTGTCTCTCACTTGAGCTATAAGATGATGATCAGTCCATATGTTCTCTACCTTAGCCAAACGATTAGCGTAAAACGAGTCTTGGAAAACAGTTGAACGCAAAAACTTGCGGAGAATTCCCTAGCAAAGTTTACTGCAACGACTTACGTTGCGTCAAACTGCCGGTACTAAACAATGACAGAAACTCACAAGACCGGTTAAGAAACGCAGCCGGGAACAGTGCAGCTGAGAACTCAGTTTGAGAATGAATACAAACATTCCCAAGCACAAGACACCGCGTAAGCCCCGCCCACAAACTCCTGACCAATCAGCGCGGAGCATCTGCTCACGACACGAGGCTGATGAACTTGGTCACTGATATGTATATTAAACGATTCAGAAAAATTGTAATCTGCATTTTTAAATACAATTACTTCATGTGAAACGCTATTTATCTGGAATACAATGGCAGGAAAAAAATGTCGTCGTATTTATGAAAGTATGTAACTTGTGTCTGTACGTGTGTCGAATTCTATTAATAGTAACATCTATTTCAATTTATAATATGTCAAATCATTATTATTTTTGCTTCGTCAC
>SOMO01000046.1:971382-983581 GCA_028128575.1 Paedocypris carbunculus | reverse complement strand
TGTGTGTGTGTGTGTGCGTGTGTTCCAGGCACTCTGACGTAATAGTGGAAGTGTGCCACCCGCTGATAGTCAAGGAGTTTGGCGTCAGATTTTTGTCACACTCACACTTTATGGGACGTATTTTCTTGTATCATAAGTTATTCACTATTTGTGTAGGTTTGCAATTATTAAGAAAAACCCCTATAAATATTTGAAAGCCTTCATCCACAGGTGGGCAGCCCTTCTGCACTTTCTGACTCGCAGCTTGAGCAAGACCTCCGCACTGCGGCCCAGCAGAACCAGAAAACACTTTATGTGCCCAGTGGTGCATTATGGGGTGGCCAGGATATTCAAAGAATGAATGAGAATGGAACATTGCAGGCACGAGGCATTTTCTAGTAGAATCATCAAAACTTGATTTAAAAAAATAATAAAAACCTGTTGCTTTCTTTCAGGCTCTATCCATTCGAATGTCCAAACATCCCTCCTGCTTCCGTCTAACTGGTGGTCTGGGCTCTGATTGGACAGAGGGAGAGGGGAGGCGTGTCCTGTGTAGTGGCTCAGTAGCTGAACTCTGCCCTATTGCCCCAAACAATGTAAACACTATGGCAGCTGCGGCGATTGCTGCCTCAAAGTTGGGCTTTCGTGGAGTTAGAGGAGAAATCGTTTCAGACACCACGTGAGTGAACAACCAGGGTTTAGTAGTTTGAGCTCAGAGCTTCAAACCTTTACTGCTACCTGAAGCGTTATCAACATGTCCATTCTTAGTTATTAAAATCAACTCATGTTAAGGTTTGGCTACTAATAGTTATCTACGTATCTCCAGATTGTCAGAATACCATGTGGTGGAGATTGAGGTAACTGGTCCAGATGGGTTCTCAGTGAAGACGGTGCGACAGAACCCTGCCAAACTAGGAGCTGTAACAGGAAATGCCACATACAATTCCTTCTGGAGCAGCTTACTGGGTACGTGTGTGAATGAAAGACAGATGGAGGAGATTCAAGGCCAGAAACACAATGTGCAGAACATTGAAAATTCACGTGTGTGTTTGTGCGCATGACGTCTGAACAGTTGCTCTTCTGTTTCCAGTTTGCAAGGGTCACGGTGGGAGAGTGTTTCTGTGCTGATGGAAAACGTGTGCAAGAATAAAGAAAAAAAATGCACTTGCTTCAGTTACTCTAAAGAAAGCAAGAAGTGATGAATTGCTCCCCACACCAACAATGAATCAATCAGATCGTGGCTTAAATACTGAGAGACTTTATTTTCGATTGTAGAGCTTTGACAGACAAGACAAACTCAACGAGTGTGCTCGTGTGTTCCTGTTACAGTACTGTTCATGTTCCAGTGTATGATTTTGGTTAGCTTTAGCTACAGTAAATGCCAGCTATCGTTCTTAAAACCATCAAAAACACCACCTTGTTCGTGATCAGAATGTTTCGGAAGGATCGTTCTTGGAACAAACGGACTCTTTGATATAACGGTGCAGAAAAGGCATAAGGAAACAATTTTCCTTTTCAATTCCTTTTCACGTTGAGAAAAAATCCATCAAATTCATAACTGTTTTTCATAACCGCATTTGTATCATCTGGCAACACAAGGACGTAAATGTATCATTAGTCACTTTGTTTTGTCACATAATATACATCCAGCTACATTATCTGTCCTTCAGGGAACATTTTAAAATATACTGAAGTTCAACACGTACTTAAATATCGTATTTATTCTCTTCAGAAGCAGTAATCAACACGCAAACATACTATTTGCAGACCTTACGTTCACTTTCAATGGAGCATTTCATGTGTCACAGTGTGTGTTAGCGTCTCACAGTAGAAGCTGCGTTGTGGGTTTTTGCACAGACGAGTGTAACTCAGTTTTCATCCAACGGATTCTTGTTCCGGTTCGGCAGGTTGAATGGCTGGCGGATGTTTACCCGATCTTTCTCCGCCTCCAGTTCTTCGTCATATGGCTCCTCTTCATCTTCTGCCTCACTGTGATGAGGAGAGGAGTGGAGAGAGTGGGCCGGGGAGGGGGGCACAGAAGCAGGTCGTGGGTATCGAAAGCCTGTGGCCTGAATAATGCAAAGGTAAAAAGAAAGTTCATTAAATATTCACAGCAAACATGCTTTTGCAGCTATGAGCGGGCACATTTATATTTCAAAATTTTAAGGTCTTGATAATGTCAAAATGTATAAGATACACCTCAGTGTATTTGTCTTTTTAATAATTCATATGAAAATTCTTGTTAAAATGACAAAACATTTTTAAACAACAGCTATTGTTGCTACGGAAATACATAGTAGCAGTTAAACAGCAGGAAAAACTTTAAATTACAATGTTCAATATTCTGGAATATTTTTTCACCGTCTTTAAAACATTAAAAGATATTGCTGAACAATATGTTCTGATGGCTGTTTTCTTACCGAAGTGGGTTCCTGCGGCTCATACATGTATGTGTCTGGGAAAGCTTTTGCTAAGGCCAGATGTCGGGCAGACACGTAATACTGAAAATGATATTGGGATAAAATTTAGAAATCGGACAATTTGGTCACTGATCAGGATGTCTTTTAAAAAGTGATTCTCACCCTGCCGAGGTATCTCCAGTCCAGCAGGTCACTCAGACGCTCGGTTCGGTTTCTCTGGATGATCCTCTGTCTGCGGCTCTGCTGACAGAACTGATACAGGAAAGACGTCAGCTGGTTGCAGGACTCATCCACGCCACGATATCGCCGGTCCAGGATATAGATCCCTAAGAGAAAAGAAGAGTTTTATTCCAGAACTAAATTCTTTGGTGACATGATCAAGTTCATGACCTCACCATAAGCCGTTGGGTCAGCAATGTGCTCCTCCATGAAACAACCAAAGCCAGACAAGTTTGTGGAAACCGATGGGATGCCCATCACGGTGCACTCGGCTGATGTACAAAATTAATGCGACAATTATCATAATTAGTCCGAAAATCCAAAAGAACACAAATGTGCTTTTTACCTGGTGTGTATCCCCACGGCTCATAGTAAGAAGGAAATACTCCAAGATGGCATCCTCTCACAAACTCCTCGTAGTCCATTGGCAGGAGAGGAGAGGTGGATGAGAGGAACTCTGGATGGAAGATGACCTAGCAAAAAATATGTAAAATTTTATAGCAAAAAAATAAGACTTCTATGGACTTCTAATGAGTCTGTCTCAANAAAATACTTATTAAAAGAAAAAGAGCATTGGCAATTTGTTCTAATCCAGTATTATCAACTGACTGCATTCAGCTAAAGTGATCTTTTTAGATGCAGGGCTTTGACGTGCAGTGTGTGCATCTATGTACTTTGACTCTGTCCTGAGAAGTGTTAAAGATGCCGATACGGCGGATGCAATTAAGGATGGGGTCACTGCTGTCCTCCAGCATGTTGTGAGTGCAGACGGGAGGCAAGCACTGCCTCTGGGTGGCAAAGATGGCACGCTTCATTATGGTGAAGTCCTCCTTATCCAGCATCTTTGACACGTCAGGTAACTGCCCTCTGGAAAACAGGGAGTGTGGTCATAGAGAATGCTTCCTCATTTCTTCCATAGTTTGCTAGTTGTAACTGATTACTTTAGGAAACTCACACTAAAAGCGATTCATAGAGTTTCTTCCCAAAGCGCTCCTTTACCGTCTGAGCAGTGTCCCTGAGGATTCAACCAAACAGTCGTAAAAACAAATCAAACAATGATGAAAATTCAAATTCTTGAATGGAAAATCAAATTATGAATGGAAAATATTTTATGAATGGTTTAAGACTCTGATAACTCTCATTGTGAAGAGTACAATGAAGTTATAAAAAATTGCCTACTTATTTAAAAATAATAGAAAAATGTACGATACAGGTCAAATGTCAAATTTTAATGTATTTCTACGTCAGCATTTAAAAACTAAAACTGGTAAATACATAGTCTACAGAGTATGGTAAAAAACATTACTGTAAGAGTTCTTCCTATACTCGACTCAGGCTGATTTTAGGAAGTAGGCCGAGCTACACGTGTCATACAGGTATGCAGTCCTCACAATGTGTGTCATGGTTACCAGAGCTGTTTTCGTACGGCTTGACCCTTCAGCGTCTCCACGTTAAAGTTATTGGTTCGCGCAGGCATGATGAAAAAAGCGATGATCGTGATGTCACTGTGATTCACCTGCACAGAGAGAAATTCTATTTACAACTGAGCTTAGCTACCAACCATAAAAAAGAAGAAAACTCTTGTCAATACTTACCCGTAGTAAGTAATTAAGTCTGGCTAATGCTTCAAGAAAAATATCAGCTCCTTTGTTTGAGAATTCATAGCGTCCAGCAATGAAGAGAAACACTGTCTTGTCAAGGTTAAAATCTAAATGTCTGCCAGAAAAAAAAAAAAAAATCAGAAAGGTACTGACAAAAGCATGATTTGTTCAAGAATTGACTGCGTTCGTTATGTTCCAGTGCAAGTTCTGACCCATAGAAATGGCCTCTAACAAACTCCTGAATGCGAGCTTTACTCTGAGCGTGGAGGTTCTGGAACTCATGCATAGCAGAGAACTTTTTCACATTCAGACCATTTGGAGTGATGATATCTGTCAATGGAAAAAAGAGGAAAATGCAGGCCAGCGGTTAAGACTGGTGATGGATGAAAATGGGTCAGAAGCAGTTCCCACTGCTGACATTAAATATAACTGAATATTCTAGAAATAGTCTGTTTTTACCTGGCTTTCGCTTTAGTAAGTGCTCTGCCTCAATTGCCGTGATCTGAGAGACGGTGGTGAAGACATGAGCACAGCGAGCAGCGGCGCGCTCCAGACAGTAACGGTGGTAGATCTGTCTGTCACCTGCTTCCTTATCCACATTAAACTATATAAACAGAGTAAAAGTAAAACAAGTAAATCATAAAGTACTGAAGTAAAGGAGTCAGGACACTTCAGTTACTTCTCTTCACTACACACTGCCTTTCAACCTCAAACATCAGTTCCTTTTATTTTTCTTCAATTCATCAAATATGCTAATAAAGATGCTATAACGTAATTGCTGTTCCACCGGTTTAAATGGGATGTTGCTCATTTTACCCTGGCAGAATCGATTTTCTATACATTAAATGAACCAGCAAGTGTTACTTGGTCAGAGGAACTTAATTGGTCAATAAAAGTAGATGTATCAATTCATGTCTATTTAACTGTACAAAAAAACCTGATGTATTTTAAATTTTAATATCAATCATATAATATGTATATATGGCATGACCCAGACCCTGGCATGAATTCACCTTCTAATACACAAACCTCTGCTAAGTTGTTGTAGAAGTCGACGTTCCCTGCACACAGGTATCGGCCGAGAAGCGTGGCATGTGTGGTGAATATAGTGGCAACAGGTAATTGTCGCTGGCGGCATAACACAAGCCCCAAACCGGCCAGCCATTCATGAAACTGGGCAACGATGTGAGGCGGTTCATCACACTGAGCTGCATACTGGAAACAGCAAAAAAGAAACACATAAATAAGTTGACAGATATACACGTAGTTCAATAACAATGTAGATTTACGTTTCTAAAAGACACACATATTTACAAACAATCAGATGTCACAAACCTCTCCGAGCAGCCACGCGGTTAGAAAGCCGAACAGAATAGCATCATTAGCCTCTCTGTCGAACCAGGGGACACCGATGCCGCAGTTCTCCCACAGTTCACTCTTCCAGCGGTCCAGAGACCAGGCCGTGAAGCCCACGTCCAGCAAAATCACATAGGGAGACCCTTCAATCAACCAGCGGCCAAAATACACCTAAGAAAAAATTAAAATTTTCAAAAAAACAAGTTCACCTTTTGGCAAGTCTTCGGCAACTCTTTGAAACATTTTAGGCTTAGATTTAATACAGAAAAACTAATACGCCCAATACAATATCTGCATCTTAGAGGGAAATTTCATCAAAGAACTAAAATAGACTACAGTGTGACTAGAAGTCACTGAAATAGCCGTTAACCTTTAAACACACCAGGGAGATGTCACACACTCTCCAGAATGAAGGTTTAGGGTTTCACAGAAGATAAAAATCAGATTAAGCTAGATACATACATCTATATATACTTTTGAACCAGAACGGGGTGTTTTTCTGAAGCAACAGGAGACCGTTTATGTACCTTGCACCCACTGCTGTTCATTTTTTCAATGGTCCTCCTGAGGGCCGCATTACAGGGTTCGATCAGCTCCACTTGTGTCCTGACATTGGACTCCATATACGGGCCAACCAGAAAGTAGTTCTCACCCCATTCCTCACAGGTCAGGCGAGCTTTGGTCTGGATCACAGTGTAAATGCCACCAACTGCCAAAAAACACAGACACACACACACACACACACACACATTACAAACCTTTATTAGCAACTTCCCACGCAATCTCAAACAAGACGGCATCTTCTCGATCAAACTCTTCGTCCCATTCGTCCAGGCCAGACAGAGAAGTGACTGACAAACTGCGTGCCAGTGGCATTCTGAAGAGAGCTAACATGGGAAATTCAAAGATTTAATTGAAAACATAAAACAATTTTATATTTTCTTTAAACTGTGATTATTGTATTGAATTTAATTGAAAAAGCCTTAAATCGTCCCACAGCGGCGAATTTCATAAATTTCATGTAGTTGATTATATGACCACGCTGAACATTACAAACATGTATGATAGAAAGGAAAATAAGCATGTTGTAGATTTTTTTTCTAGAACCCCTCAATGCAATCTGTTGAATTAAATTCAGATTTCAGAACTCCTTGAGGTTAGGACAAAATTCTGATAAAATACAGAAAGACTCTATATAAAATATCTTGTACACATGTCCTACGTGATGAGCCAATCGCTTCGTATGTTCATGACCTTCAGGCCGGACGGGAAATGCATTATCACTTACGCACAAGCCTCTTTCAGAGGATGCCACAATTCCCTCATCGTCTGTTTCGTTGCAACATCAAGTGCAACATCTCTTTATTCCAAATTCAGTTTTAATTATTAATACCAAGACATATAATATACTGTGTGAAGCTTATATCAAGTCTTGGCATGTCCCTTCCCATACATTGAGGATTGGCAATAGATGCACAAAACATGCACAGTTACACAATACTGTACATTATGCAACACAAGGTCTTGTTGATTAAGAAGGAAAAGGTGCTGTTGAGAAAGTGGTTCAGTCCATCCCAATTCAGGTTTTAATTAGACTTACGCTAGTCAGAGTTAATTACTCGGGCATTAACAGCCAGGCTCAGATAAGAAAACCACATTTACTTCATCAACTGGTTTTACTTTGTTATTCAACAACAAGGCGCTTTTTATTAACGCTGTTCTTGGACGCTGGCGTGCGTGCGTGTGCGCGCTCGCTGACAGGGTACGTGCGGTCTGGCCACACAGGAACAGTCAAATGCAGAACGTCAGTCTGCACAATAACAGTGTGTTTAACGCGACTTTTTGATTCAACGTGATGGTGTCAATGCTGCAAGCACGGCAGACGCCATCAAACAAACGGTCAAGACGTTGTTTCTTTACACGCATGAGTTAAAGAAGGACTAACCAGGCAGAAAAGTGGCTACAACCCAGAAACCGAACAGCTCTGAGCTTAAACGCTACTCGTGACCTTTAGAGGCGGGCGAAAAAGCTTCCCCTTCACGTATTAAAAAACAAACACCATTGTTTTCGAACTGACAACACAAAATTCGACACTCACCCCGCGGTAGTGTCTTTCCTCGCTCGGCGACGCAATCCTCACATCTGCTGGAATCAATCACCAGAAGGATGATTTACAAAGGGCGGAGATTCGTGCAGGCAGTCTGGAAGGGTATTGGTTAATTTGGCTGTCTGTCAGAGTGAGGTTCATAGCGTCATTCACAAAAAGGGCGTGCCCTTAACGCTGCATCCCCTCCTTCTTGATCTCTAATAAATGAAAAAGGATCGTCACGAGTAGCGCCTGCCCCGCGAGCTAGGCGGTTACCCGTTAAACGCATTTCATTGGCTAATCTGATAGTATTAAAGGACAAATATTTCAGGCTTGCGCGTTCGTTGCGCATTGGGCTCTACAAGTGGCAAAAGTCATACTGCAATGTATATTTTTTGGTAACTGAAATTAAGTGTTTAGTTCAATGGATTTCTGGAGGATGTCCGATATGCGTCAATGCTAAGCAGAAAAAATAAATGAATATTGCACTTTTAAAATAATAATAAAAAAATAATCAGTTGTTTATGGTGTGACAATAAACGTGATTTGAGTGCTGCGCTGGTTGTGCTGTGATGTTTCATTAAACTATGTACTAAATAAAGGGTGCAATTATATTTTGAGTGACCATTACTTTAATGTATGTAATGATGTATCTTTAATCAAAGGAGGATCTTGTTTTCAGACCTGAGTTTCAAACCTGCCTCACTCACGATGGCCGCATATCTCGACCGTGCTTGAGAACAACTTCCTATAATTTGACCAATCGCAGTCTCTTCTTGCTCCTACGTCATTTTACCGGGAAAACGGAAATCAGCCTTATCCGGTGAAAACTGACGTTCAACAGGGAGAAGTGGCGGGAGATTCTGCAAGAAGCTGAATGGAAACATTGGCGTTAATCTGAAATATAAGGTGAACCCAAAACGCTTTATCCTAATTAATAACGCTTACTCTGGATTTTGTAGCATACATGGCTGTCCCCGATTGTGGTTTGCTAACATGCGAAGCTAAGTTTATTCGGCGTTGTACTACCAAATAATAACAAGATCATCGATTTAGCACTATTGATGTGAAGTTGACATTTAATGAAAATGCATGTAAACAGAACCTATATATATACTCATTTTTATAGCAGCAATGTTTTAAAAGGAAGATGTTTTGCTACAACGAGTTTATACATGTTTAATACTTTTTAGTGCTACGGTAAAGCTCATGTTTCAACTGCGTCATATTTCTACGTGAGATGTAGCCGAGTCAACACATAATAAGCAAACCATTTTCTTAAATGCTTTGCCTGCATTATTTCATAGGTTTGTTTTTGTATAGTTCATATTTTTTTCAGAATCCGATTTCAGTCACAGTTTTCCTAGTTTCTGCTATATCATCCTCTCACTCGGTCTCACACGCAGAGTTATGAATTAGTAAGTAAACAGCATGAGTGAGAAGTAACATGTGTTACAGGACTGCTTCACAATGGATTTCAAACGGCGTAACGGCGGCCCTGGCATAAAAGGAGCTCCTCAGGCCAAAAAGGGGAAAATGAACACCGGGTGGGAAGATGGTCCTTCTCAGTTTGAGGAAGACCTAGCCTTATTTGATGAGATGGAAATGGAGATGGAATCTGGTGAAGGGCAAGCAGGCCATGATGTCATTCCTGTCGGTATGTATTTAACTTACTTATTGAGAATTAATGAAATGGTATGTATTCTGTAGGTAACATCCTGATGTATTTTTGCACAGGTGAGTTATTCTCAGCTGATCTAAACCCTCGGTGGAAGCGGCCACATGCAGCTCCGCTTCAGCCTGCATCAGACAAGCTCATCTTTCAGCAGATTGATCTTGATTACTACTTGGGTGAGACCCACAGACTCCTTCAATGTCACACAAGTCCTTCATCTTACTCGCTGAGTTCTCATCGTGGTCTGGTATTTTACAGGACCACCTGTGGCAGGGATGCCCGGGCAGGTACAGGGACAAGTGCCAGTGGTGCGCATGTTTGGTGTGACAGACAATGGAAATAGCGTGTGCTGCCACATTCATGGATTTGCTCCATATTTCTATGTTCCGGCTCCAAACGGTAACTTTCGATCTGAAATTCTGCTGTAGACTATCATCACATGTCGAGCAGCTGTAACGTGAGCTTTCTCTTTCTTCATCAGGCTTTACTTCTGCAAACCTGGCTGACTTTCAGAGAGAGCTGAATTCTGTGGTATTAAAGGACATGCGGTCCAATAAAGACAACATAGCGGTCACTGTGTTGGCAGTGGACATCACTAAGAAAGAGAGTAAGGTGTTTTAGGATGTTTTTGTGAAAAAAAATCTGTCTGACTGTTGAATCTGCATTAAGGCATGTATAATTACCATGGAAATCGCCCGCACGACTTTCTCCGCATCACCATGGCCATGCCACGTCTGATTGCCCCAGCAAAGCGACTTCTGGAGCAGGGATTCAAATTTGGTAACTTTGCCAGTCAAAGCTACCAGGCTTTTGAAGCTAACATCGATTTTGAAATCAGGTATGAGTGTTTTTGTGTACAGCTAAGAGCAAAAAAAACTGCATCCGACGTGTTTATGTTTATGTGTTTTATGTTCTTGTAGGTTTATGGTGGATAGTGAGGTCGTCGGTTGCTGTTGGATTGAACTCCCAAAGGGGACATACAGGTTGAGAGAGGAGAAAAAAGAGGGACAGACAGACTCCAGATATCCAGGAAAGGTACGAGCATCTCTGTATTATAACACAGAGAAACAAATCTCCAGGACATATTATCTGATCTACATTTATTTCCCGTGTTAGGTGTCCTTTTGTCAGTATGAGGTTGACGTGGCCTGGAATGACCTGATCAGTCACCCAGCCGAAGGAGAATGGCAGAGAATTGCTCCTCTGAGAGTCCTGAGTTTTGACATTGAGTGTGCTGGACGCAAAGGTGTGTGTATTCAAACAAACAGCACTCCATAAAATGCCATATTGTGATAAACTTCACAAACACTCTTGTGTGAATGTAGGTGTGTTTCCTGAGCCAGAAATTGACCCTGTGATCCAAATCGCCTCGATGGTGCAGCGTCAGGGAGAGACGGAGCCGTTTATTCGCACTGTTTTCACATTACAGAGCTGTGCCAGTATAGTAGGCTCCCAAATTCTCTGCTTCACTCAGGAGAAGTTACTACTGCAGGTATGCACTTACCACGATCCAGTGGTTTTTCTCAAAAACATTGGTTCCGAATTGTCGTTCAGATGTTTGTTTGTCGCAGAGCTGGGCTGAGTTTGTGAGAACAGTGGATCCCGACGTCATCACTGGCTACAATATTCAAAATTTTGACCTGCCTTATCTTCTCAACCGAGCCGCTACATTAAAGGTAATCATACACCAGCATTTATAGTATGAAGAAAAATATCATTCATCATTCATCGTTTTTCTCTTAATAGGAGAAATTCTTCCCATATCTGGGCCGTGTTCGTGGAATCAAATCTGTTCTTAAAGATTCCAGTTTCCAGAGCAAGCAGATGGGCCGCAGAGAAAACAAGACTGTTAATATGGAGGGACGGGTGCAGTTCGACTTGCTGCAGGTAAGTTAAATATTGACATGTTTGTTGATATTGTGTACAGATAAAGAACCTAATCTGACACGGTTTGGCATTTCACCTTTTGTTCATCTTCCAGGTGCTGCTCAGGGATTATAAACTGCGCTCTTACACACTGAACGCCGTCAGTTTCCATTTCCTCCAGGAGCAGAAGGAGGATGTGCAACACTCCATCATCACAGACCTCCAGGTTCAGCCAATCAAATATCTATGATTTTATCAGCCAATCAGCACTCGGCTTACCGCATCTATCTGAGCTCAAGCATTGCGTCCCTCTTTAGAACGGTAATGAGCAGACTCGCCGGCGTCTGGCCGTGTACTGCCTCAAGGATGCCTATCTGCCGCTGCGTCTGCTGCAGAAGCTAATGTGTGTCATTAACTACATGGAAATGGCCAGAGTGACTGGCGTTCCCCTGACGTACCTGCTCTCACGTGGACAGCAGATTAAAGTGGTTTCTCAGCTCCTGAGACAGGTCTCTGTCGGCTCCGCTAAAACACACGTGGTGTCACCACGACCTGTGCTTACTTCTCTTCTGTGCGTTTAGGCTGTGAAGCAGAATCTGGTGATGCCGGTGGTAAAGATAGAGGGGGGCGAGGATTACACGGGTGCTACTGTCATAGAGCCAGAAAAAGGGTTTGTACAGATGAAACATCCACTAACCACATATGACATGCATACTTAGAAAACTACTGTTTCTTTTAAACTAAGATATAAAATGGTGAGATCTTTTTGAATGCTTAGAAATACAGTGATAAATGTCCTAGATAACAAAAATCCCGAGTAGCGAAATGCGTAGGAGAAAGGAGAAAGCTGCACTTCTTGCTCACACACAGCTTGATGCTCAGTTTCAATAAACGGAGTAAACTGCTCAGAGGAAACTTTAACTTAGCACATAAGCTAAAAGCGATTACATGCACCATTATCCCTGGATGTTACACTCTATGTAGTCCATGCAGAACA
>SOMO01000046.1:957385-971200 GCA_028128575.1 Paedocypris carbunculus | reverse complement strand
ATCACTATTTAAAGCTGGTTTCCTGTTTGTGTTTTAGTCTGGCCCCTGAGGATTTCATCAAGACCCCCACAGGCGATCAGTTTGTGAAGAGCTCTGTGCGGAAGGGTCTTCTCCCGGAGATTCTGGAAAACCTGCTGAGTGCCAGGAAAAGGTGATGGTCTCGACCAAAGTCTCATCACGTCTAATCCTGTAGCTTCCTCTGAGACACGTCTGTTTGGTGCACAGGGCAAAGGCAGAGCTGAAAAAAGAGACGGACCCCTTTAAAAAGCAGGTGCTGGATGGACGGCAGCTGGCTTTAAAGATCAGTGCAAACTCTGTGTATGGCTTCACCGGGGCTCAGGTGGGCAAACTGCCCTGCTTGGAGATTTCACAGGTTGGTTTTTTTTGCAGTCACACATGGGTAGCGACAGAGAACCTCTGGTGGGTTCATGCAGGGTTGATGAGGGGTCTCACCGTGTCACTCTTTTGCCCTGTAGAGTGTCACTGGGTTTGGTAGACAGATGATTGAACAAACCAAGCAGCTAGTGGAGTCCAAATACACCATCTCTAATGGCTACCAGGCAGACGCAAAGGTACGCGACAAGGTTTCCATCCTCTCAATGTTTGAAATACATAGTGTTTATGCGACTTAAACGTGTTCCAGGTCGTATATGGAGACACAGACTCTGTCATGGTAAAACTGGGTGTGGCCACAGTGCAGGAAGCGATGACTCTGGGAAAGGAAGCAGCTGATTGGGTGTCATCCCATTTTGTTCCACCAATCAAATTGGAGTTTGAGAAGGTACTTATCAGGGCACTAAATAATTTTTTTTTTTTTTTTTCTCTCTCTTTATTGACTTCACTGTGTCGATTAACATTGAAACTTCTTTATATATATATATATATTTTTTTAATTTACATTTAATATCGCAATTTTAAAATCCCGCGACGCTGTGAAGGACTAAGCGGCAGACAATGAATCTTAAAATATCGAATTTTGCATTATTCATTGAGTAATAGAAAACCTGTTTGTTTTTTACACTCCTACAGGTGTATTACCCTTATCTCTTGATCAATAAGAAGCGCTACGCAGGGCTTTATTTCTCTTCAAGTGCTGAACAACACGACAAGATGGACTGTAAAGGAATAGAAACCGTGCGGCGTGACAACTGCCCTCTAGTGGCCAACCTCATCAACACATGCCTCCAAAACATCCTGATTGACAGGTACAAGCATTGCCACAGAAAAGCACCGCCTGTTGACGTCTTGCTGACGCACCGACCGGGTGAAGACGAGAAGCCACATGCCTTCAAACACCAGCTCGCTCTGTAATTGCTGGGCGTCTGTGTTTGTGTCTCAGAGACCCTGATGGAGCAGTCGCTCATGCTAAAGAGGTCATCTCAGATCTGCTGTGCAATCGCATCGACATCAGTCAGCTGGTCATAACCAAAGAGCTCACACGCACCGCACAAGAGTATGCTGGGAAACAGGCTCATGTCGAACTCGCCGAGAGGTGTGTGTGTGCTTTTATATAACACATATAGAATAAACTTGATAGTATTAAATTCAATGTGTATTCAGATATGCGTGTTCAGATTGTCAGTTCTAAAATTATTATATTGTACTTAAAATACATTTTTTTTTTTTAATTAAAACAATATTTATTTACATAAACATTGTTTCTTTATTTAATAATAAAACTAAATATTACATACGTATATAAAAACTTGTTTCTTGTTTTTAATTACATTTTTAGTCATGGAATATTTTTTTTTTTATTGCTTATTCCATGTTTTAATTCTTTTTATAGCACGGAAGGCATCATTTACATGACTGTTGTTGATGTGTTTAGGATGCGGAAGCGTGATGCAGGAAGTGCTCCAAACCTTGGAGATCGCGTTCCGTATGTCATCATCAAAGCGGCAAAAGGAGTCGCGGCTTATATGAAATCCGAGGTTGGCATTGTCCATAATTTCTATGGATCATTTCTTTGAAATTCCTCCCAGTGTGTTTATATTGTATTGTTTTTTGCGGTTTCAGGACCCAATCTATGTGCTGGAGAACAACATTCCCATAGACACGCAATACTACCTGGAACAGCAGCTGTCGAAACCTTTACTGCGCATCTTTGAGCCAATCCTGGGCGAGAGTAAAGCAGAGAGCGTGCTGCTCAGTGAGTGTCCGTTAAGAGTTTAGAGTCTCCTAAAAGAGAAGTAGGAGTTTGTGGAATCAGATTTGTGTGTGAAAATGAAAGTATCTTTAGCAGGAACGGTATGAAACATTGAAAATGAAACAAAAACATACAGTAACAAAATGTGACTTTGTATTATGGCGTTGTCCTTAAAATGTTCATTAGCCAATCAGATTAGAGAGATCTATCCCCTCCCCTATTACGTGAGATTTTTGCTGTGCTGAATGAAAATGTGTGAATTGTACATGAGTCTGATGGCAAATTCAAAGATCAGAATTTAAATATATTTTAAAAATACAAAACGTCTCAAAATAATTAATCCAATGATATTTTCATTTAGTGTTATGAGAAAAGCTCTTGATTCCATAGGATTTCATTGACAAGCCTATTGTTTTTACTGTTGTTCCAGAGGGAGATCACACTCGCTGTAAGACCGTCTTGACCTCCAGGGTCGGTGGTCTCATGGCCTTCGCCCAGAAACGAAGCACTTGCATCGGCTGCAAAGCTGTACTCAAAACCGACGGTTTGTGTCTTCATTAAAAAGTAAAAGCCATTCATCTTGTAACACAATCAATGTTGTTTTCCACAGCTGCTGTGTGTGATTTCTGTAAGAAAAGAGAATCGGAGCTTTATCAGAAAGAGGTGAGAAAGAGTCTAGTCTGATTTTTTGGGCTTTTCTGAGGTTTTTTTTTTTCACATTTTTCTCTAGATCGCTCATCTTTCAGCTCTAGAGGAGAAGTTTTCTCGGTTGTGGACACAGTGTCAGCGCTGTCAAGGTTCTCTGCATGAAGATGTTCTGTGCACCAGGTATCAACTTCAGACTGCACGCAAAACCTATTAAGCAAAATTACCAGGAATAACACGTTTATTACAATCTCTTTGTTTTCCAGTCGAGACTGCCCGATCTTCTACATGAGAAAGAAGGTTCAGAAAGATTTAGATGATCAGGAGAAGCTCACGTCACGGTTTGGCTGGTGAAACAGGATGATGACCATCCTTATCTCTGAGAAAAGTATAAAACATTTTTTTGTAGTTTGTTATAGCAAATAAATCAGAATTTTTGTAAACTGGTTTTCTTCATTTCTTTAAATGAATTATTGAATACCGCTCATTATTTAAAAATAATGTTTTATTAAAAGTTCACATTTATTTACCAACGATTAATTTTGCTCAATGTTCAACTCATTATGAAACTGTTGTAAGACCCGATGTATAACTTGACCTAAAAATTGTTTTCCGAAAAATACGTAGTCGTTCGGTTTTTAAAAAAACGCTATGTAAAGATGCAAACAATTCTTCATCTTTACCATAAACTTTGTCAGATCAACCGGCTTGTCTTCAAGACAAGTACACAAACATTTATTTTTACATACTCATTCTATTGTGGTTGTATACAATATTAGTCAAGTATTCCTTTTCATTTATGGCATGAAACAAAAATATTGAATTGCAGATTTGGGCCGTTTTACTTGGTTCCAATGAGAAATTGATTTGTCTTTAGGTAAATTAAGATACAAGATCAACCAATTAAAAGTCAAAACACCACTGTACTTTGCATCATACCTTGTCATTACTGCAGTTGTATAATGTAAATCAATTGTTGCACATAGCACAAGTTTAGGCAAAATTCTCTTTATTTAAACATAACTACAGTTGTCAATGTGGCAAAAGGGAATGTTTCATTCACAAGTTTTGGTCACTTTAGCTTTGCACCAGTCTATTACGGTCAGAAACCTGGAAGAAATTTTACCCAAAAAGGGGGAAGAAATCCTGGAGCCGGTGACCAGCCTACTACACAAGTCATGGTAATACATCCATCAGTGCTACGCAACACAACACCGGCGTGTTTTACTAAATGCTTCGGTACTCGCCTTTATAAAAATACAGGAATTTACTGTAAAATACTGCTGGTAACAAAAAGGCTCGACTTATATGAATTACAGAATGGCTACATAGTACATTGTTCAAAGTAGTTGTTGTATAAGTAAAAACAACACACCCCAGGACGAAAGGAATTGACAAATGACAGTTTTCTACAAACATCTCCGACTCGAAGGCCTAGACCTAGTCACGCCATTTCTGATGACATAACTGCTACTGAATTTCTTGTCTTTTTTTTTTTTATTTTATTTTCTTGTCTTTTGGCTCTTCTTCCACGGATTAGATGTTAGTGGTTTTTAAAAGACACACCAAAACCGCCCCCGCCACTAAGGGAATAAAAACAATCGTCCGCAACTCAAACTGAACAACGACCTTCAAAAAAAAAAAAACATTTTGAGACTATTTAAAAAAAAATAAAACCCATTTAGGGAGTCGCCCATTACCAGCGTAAAGTAAATCCCTTCACCCAATCAATCAAAGTTCCTTGCTGCTGTCGAGTGTATAATCATGATTACGTGCTTTATTCGCTAAAGGAAGAACAGCAGAATGTGGATGGAAAGGGAAAAAAAAAAAAAAAAAAGTCACTCGTCAGACTCATTCACCCAGCAAAACAGTTACATTGTTACTGTGGCAAGTCCCATGAGAATTCCACAGTGGCTTGATTCGCAATGAGGTCGCAGTGTGTGTGTACGAGTGTGTGGCCCTCGTGTGAAGTCTAAGGGTGTTTGCTATAATAGTGTGCAACGTTTTTGTGTGTGTTTTTTGCTCTTCTTGTTGCTGCGGTTTGTCTCCTTGTATCGTCGGATCTCTCGCACGAGTGAATAAAACGCTTCTTCCACTCCCTACAAAAACAGAAAGCAACGTCAAGACAACGTTATTGATGAGGCCCTTGTGCAACTTTGGGTTAGATCTTTTCCAAAGGCTCTTGGTCTACCTTCCAGTTAGCTGACGTGTTTGGGAAAAGGGCGTGTACATGTCTGACAGAAGCGAACTGAGCGTTATGTAACTCTTTACCTGCCTGTTCACATTGTGCTTGCCTAATTGAACCCTCAACTTGCGTTGAACATCATGTACATACGTTTACTCTAAAAAATATGTAGCCTTTAACTTAAAAATGTAGGTTTAATAACCCACTTAATAATTCACTGACATAATTTCCAGATGCTCAATCAAATATTTATCATCGACAACATTACACAATATTTTATACAAAAATAAAAATNTTAAGAACATTAATTCCAACATTAGTGAGCAATAAATGAGCAAATCCCATGTCACTTTTGAGTAAAGGGAGATCTTTCACGTTACAATTTGAGATGGGCATAAGGTAAGTACTATATATAGTTCTATATTTAATTATTAAAAGTTACATATTCATGTGAAAAAAAACACTATAGTATGAACGTATTTGAATTGAAAGTGTCTCCACCCTTTCAGTCTTCTCCACCTACCTGTCGAGTTTTGGCTGATGTTTCCACAAACGGGACTCCATAACTTCTGGCAAGTTCCTGTGCTTGACGCGTCTCTACGGTGCGAGAGGTCAAGTCGCTTTTGTTCCCCACAAGCACCATTGGCACATTATCGCTGTCTTTGACCCGGTTTATCTGCTCTCTGAACAAACATGAACATTGTTTCTGATTAGATGGATAAGATAGATTAGATAGATATCCAAGGATATTCCTTTACCGTTCCCACAGCAAAAAATGTAATTACTGTACTTCAATTGACAATATTTCAACTCGATTTAAAGCCAGTTCAATGAAACAAGAGAAGTTAATGAACAAAGCGGTGATGTCATTCCGCTGAGTCAGCTACTATAACAACAGTCTAGCCACTTTCCAATAAATCTGTCGTGCTGACCGTGAACATCCTGGTTTGAGTCACGCATGCGTTTATCCGTGTACCTGTAGAGATGCACATCCTCAAACGACTTGGCATTGTTGATGGCAAAGACGCACAAAAAGCCTTCTCCTGTCCGCATGTACTGGTCTCTCATGGCACTGTACTCCTCCTGACCTGCCGTGTCCAGGATGTCCAGCAAACACGTCTCTCCATCGATCACAACTTGCTTTCTATACGAATCCTGCAAGGAACATGCAACAAGCCATGATGAATATCCAAAGGTCTTGTTTTCCAGTAATAACTGATCTTACGGATGATAAGCTCAAACCTCGATGGTGGGGTCATATTCATCGACAAAGTGGTTCTGAATAAGCTGGATGGTCAGCGCACTTTTCCCAACACCACCCGCCCCAACAACGACCAGCTTGTATTCCGTCATCCTGGAAACTCAAGAAAGTAAACGTTCAATCACTGATTGCTAAATCATTATCAACGCATCAAGAAAGTAAAAGTTTAATTATTGTGGAGATGAACGGTTGGAGATCAGCATTCATTCCCAGCAGTGAAAGTGAATGGTGACTGTTATCTCTTTCTACGGAAGACTGTTTCCTCATGAAGAATGTCATATGAGTTTCAAATGACATCAGTGGGGCAAAGAAAGGCCAGAACTTTATTGCAATGTGAAGAAAAACGTACATACTTCATTTATAACGGAAACTAACATACACAATTAAAAAACGGCCAGTTTGTATATTATGAACAAAGTTTACGCCAATCCAATTGTACAATTTACGCAACAGAACCGGCGACGATAAATACACTCAATTCAATAAGTAAGTCAATAATCAAAGATTTAATCACGCAAATCACCTTGAGTGTGGTCGTCCAAACGGTTTCCCTTTCCAAAACGAAGCTCTTTGGGATGAATTAGTATTGAATGAATTCCAAGGATTAGCTACACCGCCACATTACGATCGACCGGACAAAGTACACCACAGCCGATCCCGGACAGGTCGAACGTACTCTACTTACGGAAACTGAAAGAGCTACAAATAAAAGAACGTGTTAATTTTCTCTCAGCGATACTGAATTTACGATAACCTAAAACGATTCGCCCATAGAAACATTAGCTATTTTCGGCTAAGACTCTCCCAAAATCACTGAGGGCGAGGAGGGGGCGGGAGAATAAAGCGAGAGAGCCAATGGATAACAACAAAAATGTGCTTCTTGCGATTCTATTGGCTTAAGAGGGAACGGAAGTAAGTGTTAACCAATTGTGCTGGAAAGCCTCTTTCTAATTTCTGTTTTATGTTCCGCCTACTGCTGGGTGACCAATTACATTTGTTTTATGCGTTAAAAGGACTTAAAATCTAGGAAGACCATCGTCAGACACAACCCAAGACTACTAAGTATGAATATTTGTTACAAAACTTTTTTCTGAATGAATATAAATGTTTAATGGGTGTATATATTGAATAAGATCAATAACAACAGTTCGCTAACATTATGGTATATAATACAGTTTAGTATCAACTCACAAGATTGATCCCATACTGCAGTCACGAAATGTTGTAATGTATGTGTGTACTAATGTATGAAGTCTAAATGCAATCGTCCCTTTAAAAACATTTTTCGAATTCTCTGCGCCATTGTCCTTTTTTCACCACCAGATGGCGTCGCCGTGAAGTGCACTTTTGTCCAACTCGTCTCTTCTTACCCTCGCTCTATCTCACTGAATGACAGATGGATTGTGGGATTATCTTGGTGATTTTAGGCAAAGATTATAGTGGACAGCAGATGCCCTCTGTGGGTGGAGAAGAGCACGAGGACAGGGAAAAGATGAATAAAGGTATAAGCAAAAAATCCGCTGCGCGTGCACAAGGCCATGTAATCAGTGTGATGCAGGAGAAATTTTAGCTCGAATTGTTTTAAATTCATACCAACAATTTTTTAAGCTATTAGGACGCATTTGTTCAATCCAGAGCTTGAGCTAATGCAAAGAATGCACAGAGGGACTTATATTTTTATTTTACACATGATCTTTCACATATACACTTTATACACCTTGTATTTAAATTACTCCTATTTCAATTCATTTGCACATCAAGTTACATTTGGAAAAGCAACAAAAAAAGGAAACAAAAGAAAGTTAAGGAATGTAATGCAGAAATTGACCAAAAGCAGCATTGTAACACCAAAGCATGTCCATTATATAACTCTTTTGGACATATATGAAACTAACGTAAAGGGTAGATGTATGGTCAGCCCGACAGCAATGTGTGTAAACCTATAACATGTGTAAAACAATCGTTTTGTTTTGATGAGATTAGGGCAACTGCATGCAAGCTTGTGAAATAATCGTGGTCCATCTGAGGATCTGAGCCATTCACATCTGTGAAAGATCAGTTTGATGTTTGACAGAAGGTAAAAATTCAGAATGTTAAAGCAATAATCATTTAAAGATGGTGAAGATGTATAGAGTGAAATCATTGTATAATCCGAACTACAAATGAGTTCAAAAACCCAGATGAAAAACGATACACACACACACACACACACACACACACACACACACATCCACAGCCCTGCTCCATCCTTTACAGTTTAAAGCATTGGAGAACACAGAAGGAACTGAGCACATCAGGAAACACACACACACACACACACACTGAAACTCTTCCACAACATCCAAAACCCTGTTTATGCCGTGTCATTTTAAGTGCATTACAGTGATTTTGGCCAAAAGCCGAAAATACTGGACATAAATTTCACAGAGCACCAATGAATCTCGCTCGGACATATGCATCACATCTGCAGACACACGTCACTGTGTTCAGTGAACAATCGTCACATCTTCTGAAATCACTTGGGAAAAACATTCACTCAATATTCACGCTTTCCGTACTCAAACAGTACATAAATGTGGATTATTCTTCTAATCTGGTGAGATTATAGATCTTCTGACTCCACTATGTGAGATCCCGTTCCTTTTCCCCGCCGTAAAGATAATTATTAGTCCCTACTGGTTGAACATATTCTTCTGTTTTATCCCAGTCGGTGACCCATCCTGCCCCACCACCAGCTCCGCCGCCATTCGGCCCACCGTAGTTTGGATTGTTTATAGCTCCATACTGTCCACCGGTTTTATACAGCTCTTCCGTCTCATTGGCCAGCTCATCCTCTCCCAGAATGCCACACTTCTCCTCACTGGTGTTCTCTGCGTCCGCCCATGGCTGCTTCTCACCTGAAGCAAAGAGTCCTAGAAAATACACTCCGTTAAAATCCCTTCTAAGTCATTTTATGAACTACAAGACAGCGCAAAGCTTACCGTAAAATATCACTCCNTTTGTATACGAGTTTTCAAATTTAATAGTCTGAACTTCTAACTTTTTAATAGTCTGAGCAAGCATGTTTGCATAAAAATCACGGATAAAAAATCGTGCCCAAGTTTGTTCATTTTGTGCTTCATGCTTATAATTTGCATGTTGTAATTGTGGGGTGTATAAAAAAAAAAGGTGTGTAATGTCCCCATGTCAAATTACATAAATTATTATAAATGTTTCCTCCATAACTTGGTCCAAATTTTGAAATCCATCTTTAATACAGACTCACCACTAATGTCTCTCTCAACCCAAGTGAAGGTAATTCCTCCTTCTTTACTGCTTTCACTGAAGCGTAGTAGGAATGTTCCGGGCGGCTTCGGGCTCAGGATTGCCCTCTCTCGTTCTTTACTGATAAAGCCCATAATGTATCTAACAGGCAGAACAGTATATGTCAAAGTCTTGCTGTGATGACACAAGGTGATGGAGACGATGAGCAACTAAAGCTCGTTCTCAGATCAGAAAGAGTCCGGATTCTCACCCTTCGTTCCACAGAGCCAAAATGTATTTCTTCACCAAGTCAATGATATTGTCCAGCCAAACCCAGAATGAAAATCCCTTTCCCACCATGTTCTCCTACAAGACAAAACACAGGCAGTTAAACTAAAGTGAATACAGACCAAAAGAACNAAAATGTATTTCTTCACCAAGTCAATGATATTGTCCAGCCAAACCCAGAATGAAAATCCCTTTCCCACCATGTTCTCCTACAAGACAAAACACAGGCAGTTAAACTAAAGTGAATACAGACCAAAAGAACGCATGTTAGATCAGCTGAAATAAAAACAGAGTCGCAAAAACATACTTTGCAGAACTTGGCCCAAGTGATCTGGCAACCGGAATAGTTCACACACGGACCTGCGTGAATACAACAGAAAAGGAAAGTTTTTTCTTTCAGAAAACTCTGAGTTTCCATAAAAGACAAATATTTAAAAGAAAAAAAAAAAAATGTGATTTAAAAAAAAAAAAAANAACAAATGCGGTGCGGTATTATTAGCATATACGTACCTTATGTTTGGTCATGGCTCCAACAATGAGAGGACACACCATTCCTGACAGCGTTCCCACTCCGTTGGAGATTCCCATCAGGATACTGGCATAACGTGGAGCAATGTCAAGATGATTCACATTGAACCCTGGGAGATTGAGAGAGAATGTGCATGTTTTTCCAACCTGTATAAATGCAACTTAACGTATAGAACCATACTATAATGAAAAATTATCATTACATGTTTTTTTTTTATCTTGTGAACAATAAATGATCTTAATTGTCTCTCCCGGATTAATTTTTTGGAAAAAGTGTTTCATGTATAGGTAGCTTCAACGTTTTTTTACTAACCTGAAATAGCAAATCCACTGAACCCAACAGCCAGAACCAGAAAAGAAATGGCGACTATTTTTGTGTGTGAGAATCCCACAACCAAGAGTAACGTGGCCTCCATCCCAAACCCTAAAACATGGGAGATTTATCAACGTTTGATAAGTCATCTGAGAGAACAAAGGTGTTGTGCCACTGTTCCCAAACCACGGCCTTCAGCATCTGATGTTTCTTCTGCAGTGGTGCATCCGCGTTGCGTGTGTGTGTGTGTGTGTGTGAGACTGTGTGTGTTTGCATTGATGCATCAGTGATTATTGTTGCCGCAGCTGCCAATGCAGGACCAGACAGAGCAAAAATAGGCAGATAATCCACTTGCATCGACTCTGCTCACCCTTTGTTACTGCAAATTTATTTTTATTACAATTTTTTTGGATAAAGAACTACTGAAGCCTTCATAAATTAACGTGTATTTGTACGGGCATTTATTTTCATGGGGTGACTTGACAGAAAATTCTCCTTTTATAAAACCACTAAAAGCAATGAATGGTTATGAAAGTATTTGTTTTTTTTATTTTCAGTTATGTTCAATAATGCTGACCTATGATGTAGTTTTTAACTATAGTGGTAGTTTTTTTGTAAACCCTGCTTTACACTAGCTTTAACTGACATGTTTGAGTGTGTGTGACACGGATCAGCACATATTTATTATTACCAAGTTCTTATGTGCGTGGAAAAAACAATCAATTCAATTTTTCAATGTTAACCCACTGTAATTTTAAGGAATGAAGTTAAAAAAACATTTAGTTATTTCTAATAAAGCATGGGCTGGATGGTGAAGTCAAATAAAGGGCTCCATAAAGCATCAGTATTGGTTTGACTGACTAGTTTGATCGTCACATTAGTCTGGATTACTCACCTCCACAGTTCATGAGTTTGCGTACGTTTGTTGTGGTCATTATATTATGGGATCTCAAGTAGTCGGCTAGTTGCCCTCCGATCGGCACAATGATTGTCATCACTAAATGAGGAAGAGCAGATACCATTCCCACCTGAAACACACGGAAAGCCAGCGTGACACTGTTCATAATGCACTTATTTAAAACTGAATATTGCCACAATCAGTATTCAAATTCAAAAGTTGATTAGTAATAATGCTAAAATTATAATACATTAATAAAATCCTGTATTTAATGAANAGTTGCCCTCCGATCGGCACAATGATTGTCATCACTAAATGAGGAAGAGCAGATACCATTCCCACCTGAAACACACGGAAAGCCAGCGTGACACTGTTCATAATGCACTTATTTAAAACTGAATATTGCCACAATCAGTATTCAAATTCAAAAGTTGAAATGTAATAATGCTAAAAATATAATACATTAATAAAATCCTGTATTTAATGAAATTATGTGTTAGGTTTTCACATTGTACATTATTAATCCATTTGATAATGAAAATGTAATATTACACAATTTACCTTGTTCTTTTGTTGCATGCTTTATTATTTTGTGTCCATTAGAATTGATCCATTAGAATTGACCTCAAGTGTAAGTGTTTTATGGATCGCACAATTCTGCAAATCCTTTAGTGCATTTGTGATTTCTCACCTTGCTGATTTCAAAGCCAAACACCTCTTCAAAATAAGCAGGCTGACTAATGAGGAGCAGGTAGAACGTCCAGCTTCTGCAGAAGTTGGCCACAATGATGGCATACACGGGCATCGATGTGAAAAAGTGACGCCAGGGAGTCTTGAATTTCTGCATGAGAGTGGAAAAGCAGAGGTCAAATATATCTAGTACAGCACAGCACACAGCAATTAGAGATGGGAAAAAAGTGAGGATTAAGTGTGTGTGTGTGTGTGTGTGTGTGGGAGGCAGGGGTGATTAAAAGAGTACCATAATTCCCGGGCTTATACCTGCAGAGGATTGACCAGGCCGGCAGACTCGCCGATGGCTTCCTCGATGTATTTTCTCTCTTCCGGAGTGATGGTGGGATGAGCCGCAGGACTCTCATAGGACACCAATATCCAGAAAAGATACCAGAATATTCCAATGCTGCCTGGAAGCCGATAAAAATCACATATATTTACATTTTAAACAGTATTTTTGTGTCTTGTGTATATGTGTTGCACTCCCCACTTACCGTAAACATAAAAGACTGAGGACCATCCAGTGTACTGAACCAAAACACCAGCCAAAGGCATGGCAACAACAGCACCGGCATAAGAACCTAAACAGCACCGGCGTTTTGATTATTTCTGCTTAAACTTTGTTATCACAGATTTCAGAACAAAAATTATCTTAATAAATGAACATGGCAAATTTGCAAATCTCACCGCAGAACGCTGTGGTAGCCAAGCGACTTCTCTCAAGGGGCGGGGCCCACTTAGCCCAGATTCCATGGCATGCTGGATAAGACACGCCCTTTGAGTAAAGAAAAGCATTACTTTGAACTCCCTAGCAATTCTGCACAGTAAACATAAGCGTTAAAGTCATCGCCACACGCATGGTCACGCAGATGGCGTACCTCCACAAGCCCTTGGCATATCCTGACCATGATAACACACCCGTAGTGAACTCTCGCTGCTGCTGGGATCAACATATTCAGGGTCGACGTAGCCACAATGGCAAAACCAAACACCCTAAGATGAAAAACACATTTTATCAAAGGTCTGACTTTTTAAAATATTTTTATGATTGGAAATGACATTCANACATAAGCGTTAAAGTCATCGCCACACGCATGGTCACGCAGATGGCGTACCTCCACAAGCCCTTGGCATATCCTGACCATGATAACACACCCGTAGTGAACTCTCGCTGCTGCTGGGATCAACATATTCAGGGTCGACGTAGCCACAATGGCAAAACCAAACACCCTAAGATGAAAAACACATTTTATCCAAGGCCTGACTTTTTAAAAAAAAATTTATGATTGGAAATGACATTCAAATCTTACCTGTTGGCAGCAAACTTCTGACAGATGAATCCACCAGGGATCTGCGTGACAATATAGCCCCAGAAGAATGAGCCGTGGATCATCCCCACGGTCTCCGGGTCCCATGTGAACTGAGCAGCCTGGGAGGAAACGGACACACTCGGGTCATGCCTCATGTCTAACAGCGGTCTGAGGTTCAAAGGGTTAAAGGTGTGGGTCGTGTGTGTGCCAGTGTTTGTGTGTGTGTTATGAGGTTGTCTTAGGTTGTGTATAGACAGTCAATT
>SOMO01000046.1:938989-951999 GCA_028128575.1 Paedocypris carbunculus | reverse complement strand
ACTGATATCGAATTAATGCGATTTAACCCAGATTAAAAATATCCCCTGCCATCAATGTATCAAAAAAGCAAGAAGAAAAATCGAATATTTGTTTTTTTTTTATTAACGTTAGTGATGTTTAAAATAATCTCAATAGTATGCTTTACCAACGTATATTGCACGGCTACGTACAAACGCTTCAGGAGCTCGTTACGTGTGAAGACCAAATTTGGTCATTGGCTTCCGTCAACGAGCTCTGCTCTGACCGCTTCATCATCCCGCGCGTGAGACCGAACTTGTGCGTGCGTGTCCCGGGACGCTGGGTCTGTGCAGTGATGCGCGGGGCTACCTGACGCTCAGGTGGAATAATGAAGTTTGCTTGAATAATGAACTCGTTCAGGCTCACAGAAGCAGGGTACCAGTGATGGGACAGTCACAGAGGTGCGAATGACACGCGACTTGAAGTCATTAATGGGGACAGAACCGAATGAATCTAACTTCTCGACCAAGAGAAGTCCTATCTGATTACATAAGACTAACACTTTCAACCGATGTTCTGTCGCGACAAGAGTTTCTATGGCAGATTGAATTGCGATACAAATAGAAGTGTTTGATAAAACAACGACTCATCGAGAGTTTCACTCGAAAAATTAAATGCTTGACAGAACCTTTAAATTCAATTAGTTTCCTATATTTGCTAGCCACATTATCTGATAGAACAATAAAATATGATTTAGGCTGGTAAGAAACAAAGCAAAAACAAATGAAAACGGAATATTATTTTATAGAAATATTACTCTTACCTGTGTATTTTTCCCAATGTTTTTCCAGCTTGAGCCTTAAAACGGTCCGGACGGATCTCCATCCTCACGACTTCCGAAGCCGACAGCTCCTGTCCCGTGATTCTCTCTCTCTCTCTCTCTCTCTCTCTCTCTCNTCAGTTATCAGTAATCCGCTCTTTGTGTGTATAGGATCTACAACATAGGTAAATTACAGTCTTTGCTACAACACTCTGACAACAAATGGTGAATCTTTTATTAAGTTGGCCAGCGCTGGAATATAAGGAGCCTTTGTAGATGTAACACACTTTATTGCTGTATCATGTTCTAATCAAAACTCTAACACACTAGTGGTTAACATCTTAGCTTGTGCAAATTGTGTTCCATATGGCACCCAGGCTAGCTCTGAATTGCATAATGATACTACTTAAAGCTATCACGTCAAACTACAGTATGAAACATGGACTTGAATTTCAAGTTTTCCTACAAGGCCTCCAGCGACTACAAAAGCACTTTTATTTTTTATACCCGATCGGGCCTCCACGACTAACTCTAGAACTGTGGGTCGGGGTCTCGTGTGGCACTTGCAGTNCTGTCATCTCGCCTTGGTCGCCTGTAAAAGCGAGATAGTGACTTTTCTTTGGAAACTGATGAACCTGTTTAAACGCAGATTGGCGCCACCTTGCGAATAAAAAGAGCACGTCAGGTGCGAAACACCTAGGCAAAAATGTATTCCTCCGAGCTGGTGTAGTTGCCGCGAGAGGGCGCTAAAGGATTGTGGAGGAAAAACAAGCAGTAGGGAAATACTTTCTCAGAAGATCCGCTGCAGTAAGATAACAACGTGTTCTAACTTCCAAGAACTGAACTAGGCGTGTCAAGTAGAAGAGCCTTAGCAAAATGTGAAGTTTGAAGTTGATGTGAACTTCAACTGCAAATAAGTTCAGCTGATTTAGACGGGTCAATCATATTTAGAGAAGTCACAGTGAGGAACTAAATAACATTTTATTTAACAAAAACAAGACATACAGCAGTTTTTCAGCAAAAAATTGTAATAATGATCACAACAAATTTCACATACACGCACGCACACACACACACACAGTACATTGTAACAGAAGTGACTTGTGAAGATCCCCCAAAACGCAAACAAGCACAGTTCCAGTTTAGTCCAATGATTCCAAGCTCTACTTTAAATCATCAGTCTAAAATATAGACTAAAATCTTTCTGATCAGCAAGACCAAAACCAACAACCATCAAACGTGGCCTGATTGAAGCTGCCTGGGGCAATGATTCAACCGGTGGATCTACACACAAGCAATGTTCATGTGCTTCTCCTGACACCACAGCACTAGCTGCACTTTACCGTTCCAGCAAAGAGAAAGTATGGCTTTGTCAACACAGCAGGTATTTGCGCAGGTTTACTCTAACATAGAGTAATGCTAGAACATTCCACACACACACACACACACACACGTGAAGATGTGTGTACAGTTATTTCATCGATTTCCTCATCTTTTTCATCTGTTTTTTGGAATTGAAATTCAAATTTCAAGGACTCCACGGATATTTTCACATCACACACATTTGGACAGATCATGGTCTGAAAAAACACTTGGAAAACAAACTTAAGGGCAGACTTAAAAAAAAAAAACATTTTTCTATAGAGCTCGCAGGTCACGCAAATAAAATTCTAATCTTTCTGGTGGATTAATTTTTCTATTCTACCAGCTACAATAGTTTCAACTATTAAAAGTAACATACTGTGTTTGAAGATTGCAGCTGTGCATCTTTGGTGAAAGAGAAATGATACTACATAAATACTGAGCATCTATTGTAGACGCTCATTAAACCAACAGAGCAAATGAAACACTCCTAAAAGTGCCACTTTCAAACAGGGCTGAAGTTCACAGCTTCATGAATATTCATTAGCATAATGAGAATAATAAGAGCCTTCATGAATGGACTCCAAACCGATAGATGAATTGTTCAGTTGTGCTCATTTTAAAACCACACGAGCACTTTCCCTTCACACCTAAATCTACACACTGGTGTCTTCCTCTTCCTCTCCATCTTCCTGTTGTGAGAGCAGCGTGTACTGTTCGGCGCCCAGTTGAAGGAAAGTGGAGCGCGGCCGACTCCTGTCTCCATCCAGCGCCGCATGATGGTTGTTTGCTTCGGCCTCGGAAGAACTGCATTTGGTGTAGATTTCTCTTGGATGCTCGACTTCACCCTCCTCCACATCTGGGCTCCTGCCACCTCTGAGGAAGGAGAGCAGATATCCAGCGGGCACAGGAAGAGATGCAGCGATGATGAGCAAGGAGAGCATGACAAGAGCCCAGTTAGGATACTCCAGACTCGTCTCAGAACCCTGAGGAGAGAATCAGGGGTGTCAAAAACACAGAAAATAAGACCTGCTACTTTTTTTGGAGACTAAAAGCTATGTAAGAAAGCACTTTATTAATAGAGAAAACACGTGGTGTCACCGTGCTGTGGTTCCAGGCTGTATAGGTGGGCCGCTTGAAGACCATCCGGAGAAGACTAGCAGCCAACAGACCCACCATGCCAAGCAGACACACGTACTTCCATAAGTAGCGATACACCACCGGGGGGCGCCAGTGCAGCATCACCTCCACATCGTCCAAGAACCTGCAACAAAAACAGCGAGAATAATAAAAAAAACAGTTTAACTTTAGAAGTGGAAGTACTTTTAACGCTTCTCACCGATCTGCACCATAAATCCACGCCACACTGACAGTCTCGAAGATCACAACGATGATAAGTGGCAGTGTGGCAGAGTAGTCGTCAAACATGGTCACAAAATAATTGCCACTCTTTTGAGTGAAGAGTAATCCGATGAAAAATCCCAGAATACAGCTGCACACTGGGAAAAGTCAGCGTGACACAAGTAATGTAAGAAATACTGGTAATACACACAATGTCCACAAGAATATTGCAAGGCATTACAGTAGACCTGCGCATTTGCTGTCAAGTAAACTTTGTGATTTTTAAAACTGTTCAAAATTCCCCAAAACTCTTCAAACGGCTCAAAACACCCTGCAATCATTGTAAAAAATACATTCTCAAGTAGTAACAAGTTTTAACAGGATTTCTTCCACCGCTTGTGCTGCACAATTCAAAGTGCGAGAAGCATTTTACAGGTGTTATACATTGCAATGTTGTCCTGTCAGTGTTTGAAATGTAACTACCGTGACACCCAGTAACTCACTGTATTAGTCTGTACTTTAATATTAGCATGTGAATGTGGTTTACCCGTTAACATGGTCTTGTGACGCCCCAGCACTCTGAAATTGTCCATGAGTGGAGTGAGGATTCCCTGCATCGTTCCAAACATAGTTGAAAGGCCCAAATTTAGCAGCATAAGAAAGAATAAGGTTGACCAAAACGGACTTGCAGGAAACAAAGCCATCGCCTCTGTGAACGCGATGAATGCCAAACCGGTTCCCTCCACACCCTATGAAGAAAAGAATGTATCTTACCCTTTAATTACATCGTCCAGCATCTTACATTGCAGAGATTTAGGTGGAAAGCATGAAATCATATTTGTATATGTATGAATATGAACCTACTTTGCTCATTTCTCTTTCAATGTCACAGTCAGTGAAATTGGACTGCAGGTGGTTTCCATAATGGCTGTACCACTCTCTATACTCTTCGATAGCCACTGAGTTGGGATCAGACACGTTGAACCATGGCCACCAAAGCTGCGATGAACCTGCTACTCCCATTTCTGCCAGTCTGGCCACATTACTGCAGAAAAATACAGAATCAGAAAGAAAACTTAAATACAGACTTTATTACTACAAAACATATTATGAAGAATTTTGTATCGGTCCACGACGAGCTTCAATGTTACAAAGAAAGTGATGAGAACTGAAGAAAACTAAAGCAGCATCAGAATGCATCAAGTTCCTGGAAAAGTTCAACAAACGTCAAAAGACTGAGCATCATAAGCAATAGTAGTTCTTAGTTGTATGTTTCTCACACATGTGTATTTGCTGGGAGCAATAAAGGTCATAAGGACATGTTATGTTATACAACGTTTGTCTAATTGTAAATGACATTGTATTATGTTTTGTTATGTTAATATTAATAATATTAAATAATATATTATTGATGTAATAAACGTACAAAATGTTAAATACACTGAATGTATATTTAGTCCTACTGTACTGTTATTATATATTGTAAAAGCTATATGTGCAAGTTTGCAATAACATTTCAGACGTTACTTTTATATGCAATAAATGACAAATAGCACTTACTTAGACACACAATTCAGTGCAATGTTCTTGGCTCTGAATCCAAGTACTACAAAGACCACCAGAGATGCCAACACAGAGGTCATGAAGTTGATGCCAGAGACCATGAGAGCATCACGGTGGCAGTTGTTATGCACAGGATTGTAGGAAGAGTAAGCGATCACAGATCCATAGCCAAGACCCAGTGCAAAAAACACCTGCGTGGCAGCCTGACGCCACACCTGCACTTCTCCCCAAATCTCCAGCTAAGAGAGAAAGAGAGAGATGGCAAGTCCATAAGTCTGACGTGCTATGGAGTGCTGACAATCTTAAACTCTTTTTCTTAAAAATGCAAGAGACCTTGGGATAAAACATATATTTGATGCCCTCTACAGCACCGTCCAGCATGAGTCCTCTGATGAGAAAGCAGACCAACACTGCATAGGGGAACACGGATGAGAAATACATCACCTAAAAAGAAAACAAATTGCATCATAAAATGTAAAATTTAGGAATTTTTAACATTAATATTTTTTTTAATTTTGAAAAAAAAAAAAAAAAATCTCAACTAACTTTACGCTAATTTTAAGCGGAGGTACCACTGTATGTGATGATTATAATTGAAAAAAGAATGAGNGCTGAAGACTTGATGCCTTTAATCATAGCGAGACACACTATAGTCCAAGCAGCGAGAAGGCAACCAGTTATGACGGAGTTAAACTCTCCGGATTCATCTATGGAGTCTGAGATATCCAGGGCCTTCCTGAACCAAAAGTACGAGGTAGGAGAGCTCGCGGCACATTCCTTCACTAAGAACACAACAAGGGATGGGTTGATACACAAATACAATTAGAAGAATTGCATTAACATATTCATTAAAAATTACATAATTTAAGTTGGGTTCAAGTTGAATATAGGTGCGATGCAGATTACTTTAATGTATTTTAGCTACTTACTAAAATGAAAAACATTTAAATTTAGTAAAATTAAATTTTAGTAAAAACAGCTTCTGTTCAAATATTTAGGAAGATTTTCATGCAAAGAGATTGAGAATGTGATAAGTTTTCAAAAGGTTAAGGTTGTGTCATTTTACCATACCTGTCTGGTTTGTGATCATATCCACTGGACACTGTTCCCATGGCAATGGATACTGAAACGAATTGCCCATATAGAAAAGGGACCAGGCAATGATCACGTTGTAGTACAAGGCAACAAAAAAACAAACCTGAGGGCAAGGTGTGCAAAAAACAAACAACCAGTCAAGACACGTTCAAACACAATAAATCTGATTTATGCATGAACTGAAAGAACAAGCATCATCTGACGAACTGAATTCAATAAATAATTTGTCAATGCAATGTTTGCCAAACATAATTTAAAAAACGCATTCAATCTTCTCCATCATTCCTGTAAATACAGCATGTCAATATTTCAATTTTCAATTTGAATTTTCACCATGCAACTAGAGTAGCCAATGCCTGCCAGTCGCGGTGAGATGTGCTTCCAGACACCGATGCTGCCCTGACGGATGCTCTGCCCAGCAGCCAGCTCCATGAAGAACAGAGGAACCCCGATTATGAGCAACAGCATCACATATAATAACATAAATGCTCCTGAAGAAAAATAAATCGGTTTAAGAAATCCATTCACAACAATAAAAAAATAGCTGGACCCACCTCCTCCATTTTGGTGGCACAGGTATGGGAATCTCCAGACGTTTCCCAGACCAACGCTGAAGCCCACCTGCGCAAGCACATACTGCAGCTTGCTGTCCCACGCCGGCCTGTCCTCGTCTCCCGGCCCTCCAGGGCCTGCAGACTCTTCAGTTGACATCAAATCCATGTCTGATCGAGTCCCAGTCAACCCACAGCTCTCTTCACTTGGCAATGGCTGCTTCTCCATCTAGAAGAGGTGAGAGTTCTCGAATAAACTACAATTTACAGGCCTTTTTACATATTCCTTGCAGTAATGCCTGGTGAGAAACAGCAGGTTGGTGCCGTTTGCAAAACCCCCGATTTTACAGGAACCGCAGGAATCCTTGATTTTCTTTTTCTGTTTTTCTTTTTTCCTTGTATTTGCTTTTCTTGCTTCTCTCGGACTCGCTCCCTCATCCCAGGAGACGTCTGAATGGTCTCATTGTTTGTGCTTTATGTAAGTCGGCGCTTGTAATGTCAAAAAGTCACATCTACCTTGCATTCCCACTTTTTCCTGTCAACTATCAGTTTTCTGATGCGTCAACGTGAGCTTTTTGGATGTTAAAATCTTTGGTGGATAAAGTTGTGAACTTGGGAAGGAAAATGTACTTGCACTGAAATGCTTTTAAGAAGGTACGAATAATAACTAACCTAAAATTATTCAACTAATCAGTAACAACAAACAGTTGATCATAATTTAAGAACACAAACACATTCCAGTGCAAATACACTGCTTAAAATTGTTTACTGTCTGTCTTGTCAACACACAGTGGTTCTAGTGTTTTGTAGGAATAAACTTAAAACTTAAAACTTAAAACTTAAACAAAACTTTTAGCTGCCATTTATTAAAAAAAAAAATAATAATAATAATAATCTAAAAGCTCTTTCGGCAACCAATTATGGCCCTGAAAGTTGGAAACTAGTGATAAAAAAAAAAAACTTTTTGGAAAGTCCTTGTCTGAATTTACTGAAAGCTATGAAGATCCTATGGTTCTTTACAATTTAGGTTCAATTTTCACTTTCAATTTTTATTTTCACAATTTAGTAGTGCGTCAACAATAGTGCAACGCAACCACATTCCAGTTCTTTAGATGTTTTTAAAATAAACGTAATACTACTTTTTACTCGACGTGATGTATGACAAATATTTGGGTAAGTTATAGACTCCACATCCAACTGTATTCACACACTGTGAAGAAGAGCCCAGGATGAAGATCTCAGTGCTCTCCCCTGTGAAAGTGGAAAAGTACAGAGGAATCTAGAACAAAACACTGGGAGTGTGTGCGGGTGACTGCCACTCTGCGGCTCTAAGCTGACTGACAGAGTTTCATTGTGACGTAGAAAGTTTTCAAGGTGTCAGCTGCCTGACATTCATGTGACAGTGGACCAAAAAAGCATGACTCTTATCTCACAAACATACCGGTAATTTCTTCTTTAAGGTTTCTTTAACAGGTATTTAGCACAATAAAAAAGACAGATCACACAATGCGAAAGACAAAGGGCCAAAGTCAAAAATCTTTAAATGACTTAATGTTTCTATTATCTTCGATTGAGATGGGCAGTGGCACTCAACTCATCATCTGATTGGCTCTGCCTTTTCTGAGCCTATGCCAGTCTCATCTGATTTAAGCAACTGTGAATGATACCACATGCCCATCCATGTGATGGATGAATGGATAGATAAATTATCAAGATATAAATAGACAAAGATTAAAGTATTTGTTTTACATATGATCGGGTAGATTTGCCAGAGCACTTGCCACTTATTTTTTCACCAAATAACATTTGTCCTGTTTACCTCTTTTTAACTTTTATTTTAGATCCATTTAAAGGGGGGTTGAAGTAAGTAAACATCATATTTATATTTTGTCACAGATACAAATACTTCACACATAAAATAAGGAAGACAATTAAATAAGTAAAACAACAAAATGTCATTCATAAAACATAGTACCAAAACAAAAGTGTGCATGATTCAGCGCATGGTTTAACAGACACAATGAGTAAATGTGTGCATAGGAGTAAAATAACACAAGATATTTACATTTTGACTTGATCTAATGAGGAATCATTATCAAATACATACACTCACACACGCGCGCTCGAGCGCGCGCGCACACACACACACACGCACACACACACACACACACACACACACACACACACACACACACACACACACACACACACACACACACACTGTGTGCCCAAATTTCATAACTAAATTGCAAAACATAGAAATGCTTTAAAAATCGTTGCACAATTGAGTGTCACTAACACCCACATAATGTATGATTGCGCTCATGTAAACCGAAGGAGAAGTTCAAAAACAATTCACTCTAACTTAAAGCGTGACGGCCGAACCACGGACCAGCTAAGTGCAAGATTAAACGTCCACGTCAGAACTTTAGAAACGTAAATAAGAACCCCGAAACAAGACGAGCTCACAGTGAGGCTGACCAAACATGTGTACGCGGAAGGTTTGCTCGGCGAGAGCAAGAAGTTACAGTAAAGTTTCTTACCTTTTCGGGAGGAGCTGGCAACCTTCTCCGCTATTCGAGTAAACCGCCGTGTTTCGAAGTCAGGACAATATTTTAACAGGGAGCTATGCCGTGACTCCTCTTTGTAAGCTTCCGAATGTACAACCTTGGTCAAATGTAAACGTATCGACGGATCCTGACGTCTGCGCTGTGTCATTGGAGAACAACTTCGGGGCTTCTTTATCTACACTGAAATGTGGCCGCCCCCTAAACTTCTGACAGCTCTTTGTGGCATTAGGTGTGTTCTTACTTCAATCAGTCTATAAACCACTTAGATGTTTTAAAAATATAGATGTGGCGCTCGAAAAGCAGCTTATAACACGAGTTTGACTTGAAAACTCTGAAAAATAGTATTTTTCTACCAAATGGAGCAATTGTTTTGGCGCAAAGTTAGACTTACACGCAGTTTTGTTGGAAATAACTCACCCTGGGGGTCGAGGCAGAGAGACGTTGGCAGCTGATTCTTGTGAGGGTCTCATTTATAGAAATTACGTAACATCAATCATCACTGCCGAAGTGTTGCACCTTTTCAACGCAAGGTGTCGCCATCGTATTACATAATCGCTAAATTCGCGCGTGTGAGGGGAGGAGCGTGTGCGTGCGTACGCGCTTTAGTGGAGACTTACTTTTAAGATTAAGGTGTTTACTGGTAAGTTTTTGATATTGTCACATTATTAGCCATATTGTGATTTCTCACAGTTAAAGTTCATATATTTTATGTAAAAGAAAAACTAATAATCATGCGAGTTATTAGGTAATTATGCCAATCCCTGGCCCAATAAAAGGGATTTAAATGTTGTTGGAAATACAAAGTTAATTAATTGAAAATTTGAATTTGTGAATAATCAAATCATTCACTCTTATAAATGAGCTTGTGCTTGACTTAACAGCCTAAGATTCACACCTATATAGAAAAACAGAGCTGGTCAACAAGCTCAAAACAATCTTGGTAGCTTTGATTATAATAATAACTTGCTAGCTCGGTTTGTACAGTGCATAGGTTTTAATATTTGCTAATTGCAATACAACAGACACTGGTGCAGTTTACAACTGAATGTGACGCGCTAGGATGAAATTCACCACCTCTAAGTCTGAGGCCAGGGTCTTTAATCGGAAAAGGAACCTCAGGTTGGAGGGGAGATCCTGTGTGAAGGAGGATAAAGGAGTTGTATCTAGGGGTCCAGATTAAATACAAATGAGGAAAAATATGGACATGCGAAAGACAAAGCTCTCAATTTGTGGCCGTTTCGACCCTCATCTAAGGTCAAGCGTTTGGGTCATGGTGTAAAGGTCAAGGTCAAGGATACAAAAGGATAAAATTAGTTTCCTTCACAGGGAGGCTTGGAGCGTTCCAAGAGGTTAGGAGGTCAAACACCTGGGGGAACTCGGAGTAGAGCTTCTTTTCCTCCACCTTGAGAGAAGACAGCTGAGGTGGCTTAGCATCTGTTTTCAGAAGCCTCTGGAATAATTCCCAGGGCAGGTGTTCCGGACATGTTCCACCATGTCCAGCTGGAGAAACCATGTTTCAAGGCTGACTTGAGAACGCCTCAGTGTGTCCTTGGAGGAGCTGAAAGAGTTGATAAGGAAGTGCTTCTCAAGCTGTTTCCCCTGCAACTAGGCCCTGGATAAGTGGTAGAAGAGAGATGGATGGATGAGTGTATGGGAAAATTAATTAAATGTCTCTGTGCGTGTATTCTTATTACAAAAAACATATTGTTTAGTTAATGTTTTAAGTTTCTGTTCTTTTCCTGACCTGGTTTGCAAATCCATTTTTTATTTTATTGGTAGTTTTACAGAGGAAACCTGAAAGAGTGTTGGCACACCATGTTTCACGAGACAGAGAGAGAGAGAGAGAGAGAGAGAGAGAGAGAGAGAGAGAGAGAGAGAGAGAGGTTCTTCAAGTTAAACAGATCAACTAGTTTTTCTTGTTCTGGCTTTTTTTCTCAGGTGTAAACAGAAGATGTGACAGAAGGAGGTACACACATCTAACACGGTAAGACTGCCTTAAACTGGTCATTTAAATCTGTTTAATGTCAAGTAAACTAGTATTTCACTGTTTTATAGACATGGACAAAGTTGAGTTTTGAATGGTATCTCCGACTTTAGTAGTGACATTTGTAGTACCATTGTTTGTTCTTTAGTGGTTATATTTTGTCATGATGGTGATGCCTCGTCTTCGTTATTTCCATTCTTTGTTATTTATTGACCCAAAAATTGAATGAGCTATGAGGGGGTGAATAAGACATTTTTCTTACTCTTTTTTTCTCTTTCTTTTTCTCTTAAAGAAAATAAGAGCTTTTTTGTATTGCTTCAACAGAGCAGTGATTAATATGAGAGCTATTCAAAAAATACATAAAGGGTATACTGAGAATACTGAAATACATTACTGATGTTATGACTATCATAGTGATTTAAGAGAACAAAATCTAAATGGAACTTTGTCACATAAAAAGATGATTTTTTATTTGATGTCTTTGTCATCGTGGCAAAGACAGAATGATGAATGTTAAACATATGTTCTTGCTTTCACTGACACATAAAATGCTCAGCACAGCTCAAGTCATGTTGAAAAACCTGATTATAGGTTTTAGCACAAACGTAAAAATGCTGGAGTTTTGCTACTAACAAATACAATTTACCCATGAAGTAAAAAATGTCTCTAACAACTCATACTGTAATACTCTGAAAAAGTAAATTAATTTAGAGGTCTTGGAGTCTGGCCTACCGTGTGTGTGTGTGAGTGAACGAGAAGCTATGTGTTGGTTATGTATGGAATGTGAACTCTTTATTCCAGTCTTAAACTACTAATGACTGAAACTCTCAAAGAGTCCTGCCAAGATCAGATGTACAACAAAACTCCTTCATTCATTTATTTCTAAGTATACACTGAAAAAAGGTCTCTAATTTAAACAGGCGTTTCTTAAACGCAGGGATTTGTGGAAACCCAAGTCCCAAAGGCATATATTGTTCAGATAAACCATATGTTATTCTTCGTTCCTCATAATCTGATATGTTTTTTTACTGTATGTAGCATTATGTTATCCCTTCCAAAGACCCTGAATGGTGCCAGGTTAACAATAGTTGGATTTAAGAGTTCAGGTTACATTTTCCTAATCAAAGTGATTTTTATCCATGAATGAACAAAATAAAAAATACTAGTTTAAAAGAACCGGTTTAAAAAAAACTGCTTGGAAAACTGAAGGTTGTAAGTTTGAGAGAGAGAGTTTAAGTTGTAAGCAATGTATATAAAATACCTTTCATGTTCCAGTAACTTAAAGTTTCAGGTGAAATCACAAGCACCTCTCAGAAACTCTGTTGTTCTCACTGGTTCTACAAACTTTATCTCTGAAATGTTTGTGAACAATTAGATTTTGTATAATTCCTACAATACACAGATTGTAAGAGTGATTTTCAGTCTTGCTCTCCTAGATGTCTGCTCCACAAATTATACCAAGGAAGCATTCAAAGTTGGTCAAAGGAGAGTCTGCGAAACATAGTTCTGCACACCCAGAACCCACAGGTGTGTGTGTGCCACGAGCGTGTGTATTTCTGTCTCTTTATGAACTGTAAACAGAATGATGAAATATATTTACACAAGCACCATAAGGACATAGATAATATTTATTATTAGAATTTTTGATTGATTTTTCCTAGTGAATGGAGGAAACGGTGTGAAAACGGAAACACATACGGTCAACCCACAAAGAGAAGTTGTAAGTGTGATGGATGTATAAAATTGTGCAGTGTAATGTAATTAT
>SOMO01000046.1:920785-932860 GCA_028128575.1 Paedocypris carbunculus | reverse complement strand
GGAATCAGTATGTTTGGTTTACTGAATGTGTAAGGTATGACTTAATTTTTAAATGAATCTTTTAGCTCCCTCTAGTGTTCGTTTCAGAAAACTAGAGGTAGCCAAAACGCATTTTTTTTTTAAACTAATCCCAAAAACAGACCCAAAAAAATGTTAATTCTATATACATGCACCCATTTATTGTTTAATGTTTGATTGAATAAATGTTTACTGCATTAGCAATGTAATTGGTGTTTTAGTATTAGCCATGTTTTTTTTACTTCAACTAGTTTGTGTTTTGGACCAGTAAGCTTTTTCACTTTTTCTCATTAAACTGCAAATTTAATATAATTTTCTTATATCCTTATTAGTTTTGTGCTTTGACTCCTGGCATTGTATGTTTAAAGATAAGAACTTTTCAAAACAGATTTTCTAAAAAGTGTTATACAACATTTGTAAGTACATTAAATATTTCTGTGATTGTATTTGTATCATGCAGAAATCAATCAGGCAGTTTACCGGCAAGCTTAACTCTGGAGGCGAAGCTTTCATCAGCAGTTACGCCCTCATCAATAGCATCCCGGGTAATTATACATGCCAGATTAACTTTCCCCAAAGTATAATTTTTTTTATTTTATATATATATATATATGTATAAAAATATATACGTATATATATGTATAATAATTTCCTCTGGAATAGGAACCATTCTGTAGGGATGAAATCCGGGATCCATCAAAACCATCGAAACTGTCCAGCCTCCGGTCCAAGTCACTGGAACGCAGACAGACTGACCCAGCGCCCACAGTGAGAGAAACTCACTTAACACTTTGGTTAAACTGCTTGGGAGAATTAAGAATTTTTTCGAAAGTGTTTTTACATGTGACATCGTTAGTTAGATAGTTTTTTTAGTTTTTTTTTTTTTTTTTTTTAAGAAATGTTTTAGTTTGTTTTTATTGCTGTCTTGATTTCAGCCTGACCTCCTCAATTTCAAAAAAGGATGGATGTCAAAACTTGGTGATAATGGGAAGGTGATTATACAGTAGTTTAACCTAATGGTGTTTATTTGTAATACTTCATTACTTCATTAATTATGCTTCATTACTTCAGTGGCAGAAGCATTGGTTTGTTCTCACTGACAAGACTTTGAGATTTTACCGTGACGCCGTGGCTGAAGAGGTAAAGCGTCATTGTTTGATATTGAGACCTGCATGCAGCCTTAGAACAATTGTTAGAAATATTTTCTTGACTAGAATATTTGTTTTTATTTATTTAGGCAGCTGATGTAGATGGTGAGATCAATTTGTCTACATGTTTTGATGTCACCGATTATCCTGTACAGAGGAACTATGGCTTTCAAATTCATGTAAGTTTAGATCGGCTGAATTTTACTCTTGATTACTTGCATGATTTACAATCTTCTATTCTTAAACAGACCAAAGAAGGGGTTTTCACTCTCTGCGCAATGACTTATGGCATACGGCGAAACTGGGTTCAGGCAGTAATGAAAAACATCCGTCCGACTGTCGCCCCTGACGTCACATGGTATATTCTAATTACAGAAATCTGTCATTACCTGCATTTTGTAAAAGTAAAAAAAAAAAAAGCTTGTCTTTTTACTCCCCTTTGCTATACAAGGAAACGTTCCATAAAATCCAGGTTTGAATTAGTTTTAGTAAGAAAAGCCTCATTGAAATGCATAAAAATGCAACCAGATCATTGCTTAACATGTTTTTTTTCCCCTCTCTCAGTTCTATTCCGCAAAGAATCCCAACATCAGGTCAACAGGCTCGTCCATGTTCTTCCCAATATTCCACCCTCCCCAAGAACGAGGACCCAAGGAGCCGTCTCCGCGACCGTCGTAAAGAAGGACGTTACAAAACCTTCGACTGGGCTGACTTGAAACGGCAGAAAGAGGAGTTGTCCAACGACATGTTAGGAAGGGATTGGAACAAAAAGTGTGAGCGCTCTGTCCCACCAGCACCGGCTTCCTCCCCTGAAGGAATGACGAAAAATTCAATTTCTCAGCCCACATACAAGGACTTTGCTCAACAATTGAGATCAGTTGACGTTCTGGTGGTGTCTAGACGTACATCCCAGGAATCAATAAGCCCAGACAGCTTAGAGGTAGATGCAGGAACGATACAGGTTCACATTGAAAGACCCAGTGATGAAGATAAGATGGTTTGTAAAATTTAAGTTCTTTTCTAAAGTCAAATAATTGATCCTGTTTAAAGTACTACTTAAGTTTAACACAGTTTTTCCAGTATATACTACTATGTACAAAAATACTGCAGTACTGATTATGTATGTCTCTCGATTCTAAAAGTCTCAATTTCCTTACAGATTGATCAGTCAACTTCTCCCGTACTAGTCTCCCTGTCTTCATCCTCAACCCAGACAGAGTGGCAATGGCAGGAGGAACTTCAAAGTCTGTGTGAGGAGCTGAAAGCGCAGCAGGAAAGAAATCAGTCTCAAGAGAACGAGTTTAAACTCACGGAGTCCAGATTGCAAGCTGATCTTAACAATACCCAAGACTGTCTCCAAAGAGCAGAGTCGAGGATTCAAGATGCTGAAACACTTCTGAAGAAGCGTGAGGAGGAGCTGGAGAGTCTTCGCGGGCATTTCCAGGAGGCTACTGGTCGTCTTAAAACCATGGAGGAGGCACAAGCACTAAAGGAGGTCCGATTGCAAAATCATCTGCGTCTTCTTCAAGAGAGCCAGGAGAGGGAGAGAAGAAGCCTCACTGATAGTTTGGATCAATCTGAGCATCGCTTGAAGGAACTGGAAGTGTGTTTGATGGAGAAAAAGGCCGAACTGCAGAAAAGGCCTGTAGACGACAGTGCAGATGACCTTATACGAAGGTGCCAGGAACTTCAAAACCAGCTGGAGGAATCGGACGGTGAAGTTACTCGTCTGCAAGCACGACTCCAAACCGAAGAGACTCTTTACTACGACATGGAGCATGATTACGAACGAGCCTGTGAGGAGATACAGAGTTTGCGAGGCAATTTATTAAACAGTGACCGGGTTTGTGAAGAACGCTTTCAAAGCCAACTGGTACAGCAACAGCAAGAGATGGACAAGAAGGAACGCGAGCTCCAGGAAGTTCTTGTTAAGATGTCCATCCTGGGTAGCAGCTTAGAAGAAGCAGAACTGAAGTTAAAGGAAAAGGACGATCTCTACAACAGTTTGATTGAGTCCAAACATGTAAACAAGGCCACAAACATTCAGCAGTTGGATTCAGAAAGACAAGAAGATGCCTTCAGAATGATCTCTGTGATCCAAGCACTAGAACACAAACTGTGCGACACGGAAGATCGACTTCGAGATCTTACCGTGCATCTCAAGCAACAGCAAAAGCTCAACCCTGGACTTTGTGCCCTCAATGGAGATTTTGACTTCTGCTTCCATGAGAATGGAGTTTCTGGAGACCAGTGCTTGAATGGTGAAACCCCAGGATGTCATGCTCTGCACTTGGCCCGTCGGGTTTTGTCATTGGAGGCTTTGGTTGTCCAGAAGATGGCTTCTGCACTAGAGCATCCCAGTGGAAAGCTGCTTAAGAGAATATCAGAGATGCATGAAGAAGTGCTGATGATGACTCGGGAGCGAAGTTGCACCAGACTTGTTAGATCTAACCTTGCGCAGTCTTTGTTAAATCCTCTAGAACAGGATCCGATAGACCTACTAAGTGAATGTACAATCCACAATATGTGTGTGAGAGCTGACATGGCGTTCCTCGTGCACACTCAACCGTCACCGGAGCTTCCGAGTCACTTACTTTCTACCAGAACTGAACATGGTTCCAAGCAAGGAACTAATTTTGCCGACATGAATCCACCAGAGCTTGTTCCTTACTCTGAACAGACGGAAGATACAAGCAATCTCTTTCTGCATGACTGTGAGAACCTGTTCAGGAACAGCCTTGTGGCAGAGCTCCGTGCTCAGGCTCGCTCATTGCAGGACTTTTCTTCACAGCTCAGGTTTGACTCTAGAGGAGAAGAGTTTTCCAGTAAACTTCCTAGTGCGTTCTTGAGGTTGGTCATGGGCCGAGCCACTTTGGCCTACATGATCTGCCGAGTCCGTGCCACCATGCGGCAGGAAATGACATCTCTGTGCAAGCAAAGAGAACAGGCAGAGTGTGAGTGCCGCGCCATGTGCCGAAGCATGGAGTCTCTTTTCCAGGAACAGACAGAGCGCTTCGAAGAGAAGCTGCGTGAGGAGCGTGTAACTGTGGAGAAGGTGGAGATGAGACGAGCCTCTGCTGAAAACGAAGCTCGGCTGAAGAGCGAGGAGGTTGAAAAACTGCGGGTCGAGTTTGAAGACAAGCTCCGGGAGCTCCAGAAGATCCACGAGGACGAGATGGGACATCTTCATGAATACTACATGCAGAATACACCAAAGTTATCAGTTCAAAAGCCAACGGAACTGGAGAGTGAAGAGTCCAAGCGTTCTGTGGCTGAGCTACAGGACCGAAACCGAAAGCTTGAGCTGGAGATCACCTGTCTTAAAGAAGAGCTCAGCAGTCAAAATGTTGAAGCCTTCCACTTGGATCTAGAAAACATTAAGGTGCTGACACCATATTCCATGCCGGTCATATTTATGTATGATCCATTACAAGAATCTGATTGTAATGTAATGACTCTATTTCAGGCCACCTATGAACATGGCTTCAGCATTATAGAGGACAGCAACCAGCGAGTGATTGAAGATTTGCAGAGACAGCATCAGAGAGAAGTGGAAAGGCTGACGGAAGAGAAGGAACGATTGTTACAGGAAGAAACCAATGCCACAATCGCAGGTGCTGCATTTCTTTGTCTTTTAAATCATTTTTACATTCTTACTGGCATTCTTACATTATTATTATTATTATTATTATTATTACATTGTGATCACGGTATTTATATTGTTTCTGCGAAAGACATTTCATTTTAGACTCAATAATCTGATCCAGTTTTCAAGTTATTTGTCTAGTTTCTGTCTTTAATAACAAAAATAAACACATTATAAAAGATTTAAAGATGTTAAAAGGATTTAGAAACCTTTTTCAAAATGTTACAAAATAAGATGGTAAAGCTTAAAGATAATTAATGATTTAATATAAAAAACTGCTGTTTTATTTAAAAGCTTTTGTTTTTTTTTTGTGGTTTCATAATGTTTAGCAATTGAAGCTATGAGGAAGGCTCACAAAGAGGAAATGGACAAGACTCAGAAAGCCCAGGAAAACGGTGTCGTCGTGGACATCAGTGAACAATTAAAGTATGTGTGAAGTTTGAGTCGTTCAATCTCACTCACTTTGCTTCTGTTTAACTGATGTTTCTGTGTGATTTTTCTTAGTGAGGAGCTAGAAACATTAAACAGGGAACTGGAAGTGTTGTCAGAACAGTATTCCCAGAAATGCCTGGAGAACATGCAGTTAGCCAGAACAGTCGAGTCGGAAAAGGAAGCGTTGAGCTCCACACAGAGGGAAAACCAGGAGCTTCGCTCTCACAACCAGGTGTGTACAACAGAGGCCCAGTTCAAAGCCTGTGTAAATCTAGAGGCATTTCCTGCAGCTCGTGTTTGACTCTGAGGAAAAGCGAGAAATTAAGTCCAGTGTATAGCTTAATCAAAGGTACTAAAATAAAATAAGTGTCTGGTACACTTTGTTGGTTTCTCGCTGTAATTGGTTGGCTACCTATCATGAGCATGTCCTGGGTTTAGACCCAGAGATGTGGTGATTGGCCATCTATTTTTTTACATTTTTTTTTTTACTTCTGGTTAGGCGTTTGTGGAAGAAATAAAGCTGTCATCGTAGTAATAGAATATAATCATATTTTTTGGAAAGTGAACAGAAAATGAATAAATCACACTTAATTTTTTTTCTCTATTCTCACTATTGAATGTCTCAGGAGTTAAACGAGTGCTTGGCTACGGAATTATCTATGATGTATTCCCGCATGAATGGAGAATTGCAGCATTCTCAGTCTTCTCAAGAGAAGGACGTCTTTCAGCTGGAGGTAAAACCTCTTTTGCACACACACACACACGTAAACATGATCACAACGCTTTTGACACGCATTTTCTGATTTGAGCTACTAAATTTAGCAATGAATGCTTGCCTGAACTAAGATTAAAATTCCCTTCACTCAGTCGACTACACTTAATCAGCTTTTCCTAAAGAAGCTTTTCCTGGGTATATTACGGCTGGAATTAGATTATGTCCCCAGTATTTTCCATGAAAGATTCTTGCTGTGATCTATATCCGAATGTGTTAAAACATTGTTTCTTATTTTCTGTAGGTGAATCTGAGAGTAAAGGAGTCAGAGATTAAGTGTTTGAAGCAGGAAATCAACACTGTGAAGTTGGAACTACAGGCCACAAACAGCGTAAGAATAAAATATATTGTATCTGTTATACAGCAGATCATCTGTTGAAATGCATTGGGGTTTTTTTTTTTATAGCATTTTAAAGATCTGGAATCTGAACTGAGTTCTCTAGGGGTGAAATTTGACTTGAGTAGGAAAAGAAAAGTTCCAGTCAGACAGCAAAGTCTGAACTATGGTAAAAAAAAGTCATTAATACTTTCCTGCAAAACACTACTTTCAATACTTGCACACTTGGTTGTTCCAGATCTGTTTAAATATAGAAGCAACCCAGACTTCCAGAAAGACAATGCAGCCCGTCCGCAACCTGTCAGATCCAAGGTTTGAGATTAAAAATCACATTAAACAATTTACCAAATCTAAACATTCTGACATTTCTTTCCCCCTCAGAGTCTTAAAGATGAACTATCCGTTTTGGAAAGGATGACACTGTTTGAATTACCAGGTTCACAAAAACACTGAGTGCTTTTGTGTGTGATGGAGTGGTAGAGGCATTTTAATCTCTTAAATTTGGGAAAATTAATTAAATTAATATCTTTAACACAATTTATTCTATTTATACTTTAAACCACTGGTGTTTTTGTGGTATTGCTCTTTATGTGTATCCACCCTAGAATGGTGGCTCTTATCCACTTTAGAACTTTTTCATGGCTTTCTCTCATTGGTCTTAAACATGTTATTTGCTTGAAATTGTATACTTGTTTGATGCAATATTTATAAAATAAAGTTAAGCGTGTTAAACGTGTGGCAGCGTGTTTGTTTTATTTAACATTTTTTACAACATATCAATTTACAATGCTTTCAAACGAGCTTTTACAATCGTTATCCTGTCATTTCAATGAAGACAATCGACTTTGTCTATGTCTTGTCATAACCGCAGCCATTTACTTACCACCAACAATCCAGACAATCAAATGAATAAAAAAGCAACACTTCCCTTACATATTTACACGTGCGCTTTGAGACAGTTAAAACTGTGAAAAGCGCCCTACAAATACTCTTATGTTGTCTTATGTTCTATTCTAACGTTAACCAGTAGGTGTCGTGTTTCCTCCGCTAATAAGATGGAGCATAAAGTTTTCTGAAGACTTGCTTCTCTCTGCTTCCTCGATGCACACTATTGCAATTTACTGTATAACCTTTCCTAACTAAACCACCCGTACTTTCCGAATTTTTTTTATTTTGCTTGCTTTGCCAAAAACGTTTCAATGGCGAAAACATCTGATCAAGACTCTCAGAGGGATGTCCTCACTTAACACTTCGTGTCTTTTCTTTTTTTTTTTTTTTAGATTCGTCATGTCTATAAAACGTGATGTTCTCGTAGGTGGGTTGGCAATGTGCGATTGTGCGAGAGCTGCTGGGAGAGACAGAAAAGCGCGGCAGGTGTGCGCGCGCCTGCTAATTAAATATCCTAGAGCTTTGTCACTAATTATGCATGAATAATGCATGAGTCTTTGAAAAGATGATCTCTTCATTATATGGAAATTTCACAACACTGATCAAATTTATTAAAAAGACACCCGTCAGTTTGTACTCCTAAAGTTGACTCGCATAACCTTGGAAACACAAACAGACGCCTTTTGAGAAGGGATTTTAGAAATTAGGATTTTTTGCGGCAGTAATTCAAGCCCGAGTCTTTGTGTTGTCGCCGTTTTCACGGGTTACGTAAGGAGAGCTTAAGCTGTTGTGTGAATGCTGAAACTGCTGCTCCATGTTCTCTCTACTCCGTGCTAATTACTTCCTCTTCTCAGAACGCCATTGTACACGACTTGTTTAACCTTAGTATACCTAACTCACCTTAGTAGACCAACGTAGTTTACCTGAGTTATTTTACCTCCTCACATAGCTGACCAATATTGGTGTACCTGACTTATTTTTCCCCTGACCAATTTTACCTCAGTTAACATGATTTCTTTTATCATGGTTACACCAGTGCCATTTTTTGGTGCAGTCATTTGTGAGAACAATGGCGTCTCAAACGTCACAGTGGACGAGATATGACGTTCATGCAGCCTTTGACCATCTTCACACAAGAAGACTGACCCACTGAACAGGTTTTCACAAAGTTCATTTATCTTCCAACAGAGTTATGCTAGTTTGTTTTCCTAGCCATTGCTTATTCTTTGCTCACTGGTCGCAAATTGTTAGTTTACACTCACAGTTAAACTTGTTTTGTAGAGCTACTTTGAGTTGGCCTATACACATTTTATAGGCCACCTGTATTTCCAATTTGTCTTTACAAATAATAGTTAATTTTCATTACTAAAAAAGGCTTTACAAATACATTTTAAATTTATAAATGTGCTGGGTGAATCAAATGTGCATAATTGTGAGCTGTTTCTTACACTTAATGCCACTGAAGGGAGATAGAGAAGTAGGTTAGAGACTAGCAAAATTTAAATTAGCTTTAAGTCCAGCACACATTGACAGTACTGTTGTTGACTGACCGAAGTGAAAGCATCGTTCAAAGAATAAAGCACTAGGGACCGGGGAACTTGACTTCCACCACGCTTGTATTTATTTATAGCATATTTATATGGTTCAAGCCCAACAGGGAGACGATGGTTTTTTTTGCTGAAAATTATGTAGCACAAAATTGTATATAAAGTGAGGTGATTTTGTCAAAATGGCTACCCTATCAAAATTGGGCTCTGCATTTAACCATTGAACAGCCTTAAGCCGGCTGCACGCAGGGGTCAGTGTCTTGCCCGACCACCTTATACCGTATTTCTTGGTTACATTTGTCACTGTTTCTGTATATAATTTCCTCAAATATGAGACCATTTTATTAGATTCTAAATATTAAGAATAACAATGTTGAATAGAAGTTCTCTATTATGAATATAAATTAATTAATTCTGCTCTAAACAACGAAAATGTATATTTATATGCTAACAAATGTCACAATTCACAAAGTGGCATACTGGTATTTATTTCTTTAAGGGCCAGTATACTTGAATGATTGATCAGCTTAAATAACTGTTGTAGATCGTGTTTCAAACCTTGAGATGGTTCTAGCTGATGTTGCACCATAAATCAGCACTAAACCAGCTGCAATATTTCAGACACTGACATCACGAGCTGTTTTGACCTAATTCTTACACCCTGGTGGTGTTAAATAAAGTGGCGTGATGATTCAGATCTGTCTTGTCTCCTTTCTCAGGTGTTGAGCTGAAATTACCTCGACCCGGAAGTGACTCACTATCACCCTCAGTAACCCGACTGATGCAGAACATCATCTGAAATGCTTTTCATTTCCTTCATCACTTAGTCCCCCCCACAAATAAAACTGCTTTACGTGTTATATGATGGTAAATTATTAATTTCCTCTGGGAGAGAATGATGGTGCAGGTTATCTATTTTGATTTAGCATTTAATTTGTTTTAATAATCTGGTTTAATGGATTCTTCATTTAATCAAGCGCNTTTTAAGAAGATAATTTGTGCCATAACAACGGTAATATGTTTGTGAACAAGTCAATTTCATAAAAAAGTGCATTGTTACAATAAATAAATAGATTGTTTAAAATTAAATGTTATTATATAAAATAAACATATACGTATTTTTGGTTTTCAGATTTTACCAGCGCCATTATTGTTCCTAAATTTGTTAAAAAAACTAATTCTATTTTGATAGTCTGGGAAGGTTTATGGGAAATTAACCTGAGCGTGAATGGTAGTCGTAGCATTTAATATAGAAAGCTATACCATGTTTGCCACTCAGTCAATCACATGCTTTTATAATTATCACTTTCTAATACTGAATAAATAGTCATTACATTGCTTTTCACTAGCCTGGGAACCTTCAGTTATCAGTAATCCGCTCTTTGTGTGTATAGGATCTACAACATAGGTAAATTACAGTCTTTGCTACAACACTCTGACAACAAATGGTGAATCTTTTATTAAGTTGGCCAGCGCTGGAATATAAGGAGCCTTTGTAGATGTAACACACTTTATTGCTGTATCATGTTCTAATCAAAACTCTAACACACTAGTGGTTAACATCTTAGCTTGTGCAAATTGTGTTCCATATGGCACCCAGGCTAGCTCTGAATTGCATAATGATACTACTTAAAGCTATCACGTCAAACTACAGTATGAAACATGGACTTGAATTTCAAGTTTTCCTACAAGGCCTCCAGCGACTACAAAAGCACTTTTATTTTTTATACCCGATCGGGCCTCAACGACTAACTCTAGAACTGTGGGTCGGGGTCTCGTGTGGCACTTGCAGTGTAACTATCCACGACCAACAACTGCTAAAGAAAAGTCTACAAATAAGCATCTGTGACAATCAAGGGTCATGGAGCAAAGGTCAAATTTCCGATTCTTTGTGATGTGACCTCTGATCAAAGTTCAAATTAGCTGATAAGGTGTCTAGTTCGGTCCCCATCTCACCCCTGTCCTCCTCTTCCTCTTCATCCCTGCTGATCAAAGCCAACTCGTTCTCATAACAGAAGTTAGCACCAGATTCTATTGACTTGCTCTCCTCCATGTCTTTGGCACTACAACGTGGAGTTGAGGGCACCTCGTAGGTCTTATGAAAGTGTGAGTAGTCTATCTTATACTGGTTTCGTTCCTCAAAAACCACTGGCTCAAAGCGATGGCCCCACAGGACCTCACTCGCCAGGTACGAGCTGCGCACCTGCGCCGTCATCGCTGTGGCCTCCACCATTCCTTCTAAAATCACCACAATTTCGAAATCTGCTGACTCCAGGTCCTGTTTGCTGATTCCAAACAGCGGGCTCTCCTCGTTGATCTCATGGAGGATAGTGAGGGGAGCAACTAGGAAGATGCGATCCAGTCCGAGGTCGTAGCCCACATTGATATCGATCTGATCGAGAGGGATGAACTCGCCTTCTTCTGTGACGCGAGGCTTGATGAGCTGCGCCCGCACGTGGGCTTCCACAATGTGACTTTTCCTCAAGTTTCCCACTCGCCACATCAGACACAGCTTCCCGTCTCTCATCGCGATGACGGCGTTCTGCGAAAACAATATCGTTTCTGCTCGTTTCTTCGGCCGGGCCATTTTGGCCATTATGGCGCCGATCATGAAAGAGTCGATGATGCAGCCCACGATGGACTGCAGGACGACCATGAACACGGCTAGCGGACACTCCTCCGTCACACAGCGGAAGCCGTAGCCGATCGTCGTCTGAGTTTCAACGGAGAACAGAAAAGCGGCCACAAAGCTGTTGACCTGCATGACACACGGTGTGACGTCGTCTCCAGAGGTTCGCTCCAGATCACCGTGCATGAGAGCGATCAGCCAAAAAGCGAAACCAAACGCAAGCCAAGAGAGCACGAAGGCAAGAGAGAAGAGGACAAACATCCAGCGCCAGCGAATGTCAACACACGTGGTGAAAATGTCCGCCAGGTATCGCTGGGATTGTTCGTCCATGTGCGCGAAGCTGACATTGCACTGGCCCGTCTTGTTTACAAAGCGGCTTCTCACTTTCCGACGTGTCTGGATCTTTCCATTACCAAAGCCATTGCCCACGGCGGGCATGTTGCCTTGGCGACACACGTCCTCCTCCGACGATGAGACAGTGTTGTAGCGGTGGGACCGGCCCACACTCATGCCACTCGTCCCACCCAGATCCACCCGGTTAGTGTGAGAGGAAAGAGCGGATCTCTGAATCAGTCCGTCTTCAGATTGCCTAGAGGAAAAGCAGAAACTCAATCAGAGGATATTGACAAATCCAAATCCAAATCAATTAAATAACAAG
>SOMO01000046.1:890619-903137 GCA_028128575.1 Paedocypris carbunculus | reverse complement strand
TTGGTAAACATGGCCAACAGATAGTGATCCGAAGAGAAATATTATTGCTCTTTGTGTGACTTGAGGGAGTTTGAGCCATATGCCCGAAACCTTAGCTTATGGCAAAATCTTATCTCAGTACTCACCCCCAGTAAAACAGTTGGACTATGGTGTCCCAGAAGCAGTAATTATTTCATGCCTCCAGACTTTGACCAACCAAACTCTGCCATCATTTGACAACTGAGAAAGAGAGAGAGTGAGAGAGACAGAAACAAACCGAAGAGTCGGAGAAGGCAAGATGCCTCAGAAGAAAAGCCAGATTCCACTGTCACTGGTACAATAAGATGTCGCTGGGTTCACCTGAACAAGTCAGACTGTCAAAGTTCCTGTCAGAAGGCCTGAATGTCTCGTGAAAGCAGAAGGAAAGGTGCCACAGGGACTAGTGGAACACGGTTTCAGGGTAAGAGCATCTGAAATACTAAGTGAGGAGGATGTGAACGGAAGATATTGAGTCTGAAAATCACAGTTCAGGGTAGTTCTGTAAAATCAGACTTGTTTTTAAAGATGTCTCTTTAAAATTGCAGGACTTAGCATGTTCTTAATGTGATGTATAATTTGCCTTCCGTTAGAATCCAAATAGTTTTAGTAAGAGGCAGCACTCAAATAATCCTAATTTTGTAGCAACTATCCGATGAAAAATACTTTCCAACGGAACAAATCAATCTCTTCGGATTTGATTTGCTAATTTTCTACTAATTTATTCCAAGTTAGATGTTTCACGTGTTTAGGTGAGACTGTAAAGCCAAAAATGCGGACAAAATGCAACAAAAGCGGGCACGCGCATCGCGCTGGTGCACAAGTTCATCACGCTTCGTCTTTCCAGAATGCCAGAAATTTCTCTCTTCAGTGTCCAAATCCAACCATCGCCAGTCTCGCACTTCAGTGTTAATGCGTTTCAGCATCTTTCAAAAAAAAAGAAGGTCGAGCACTTTTGCCTGTCCCCATGGTCAACAATCAAAAAGTCTCGTGGTGGGGAACACGGAGAATGTGGAGGGGGTCATTCCTTCCTTCCCAACCTCCCACTAGAAATGGATTGAGACGTGAACACAGACTGAAGTCGCAGGCAATCACCGTTATCAGATAACACGAGAGTTCCGCGCGCGTCCGTTGTTTCCAGTGACACTGCGCACGCGAAAGGGGCGATGGGGCGGCAAGCGCGCGAGGACGTGTCGCCAGGTGAGCGAGCTCTCGCCAAACCCGCCAGAACGCCATCAGAGAAGCGGAGCAACGGCGTCGCGTGGAAATGACTCCCCCGATAAACTCGTTCTGTTTAACGGCACGAGAGTTTTGGCGCTCTAGAAACACGGACACGCCACAAAATACGCGCCGCTTCTCGACAGCAGGCTGAACTGAGATGCTTCCAGCTCTGAGGTTCCGGCAAGTGTTCGGCAGTTCCCGGGCGGAGGCGATTCCCCTCAGCGAGCGACTTCGGCGGCGATTGGCGTTTCTTTTGTAATTTGACGAATCATCCTTCTCCTAAAACATCCATCACAGACTCGCAGAGCGGTAAGAGTGACTTGTTTTTGTTGTACTATAGCTTTCTGTTTCTCCAGGTAGCATATCAGTCGCGTTTTCGTATAGTTTACACTACTAAAGGAGGAAAAGTGGGTCCAGTTCGGATGAGCTGTGGGCACAATCACAGTGAAATTACCGCTACTTCATTTTCTACACAAATGAAGACAACACAGCACACAGTTTCCATTCCCTGGCTATAATATAGAATAGTGAACATATAGCAATGGAGTGATGGAACTGTTGCTTACAGTGTCTGTAAAATATGCTTCCGTTGGAAAAATCAGAAACCCTGTTGTGCCTTTCTCTACATTGCCATTTTAAAGAAGAGGTCCGTTTCAAGTTTTGCTGCACTTTAGATTCATTCCAATAAAACGATTGCCTTGGATAATAGGTACTGAATTGACATGATGAAATCACTGAATCATTTTAAATGATCGGATATTTTTACAGGGAAACTTTTGGAGATTATTTGTTATTTCAGATTAATAAAACGTATATTTTTTTATAATTCAACAGTAACTATTTTCTATGTTGCTTTATTGCGTCTCACCAGATATTTACAAGTCTTTCTGGTTATCAGGAGATTTCTTATTTTCTGGTTGTATTGTACTGTATTTTTTTTTCCGGCTCATTGCTCCACAAGCCTTGCAGGTATTTGTCACAGTAATGCGCCTAAAAAATCAGATTTAAGTAATTAGGTAATATTAGAGCATAAAGAATTTCATTAGCAGGGATAAGGTGATGGAGCGTAAAGAAGAAAAATACCTCTTGTGTCTTTTGGTTTTGAAACCAGTTTTTTAACAACTGTTGGGACTTAAAGCACAGCATCATGAATAGATTTAACTGTTCATGTGTTCCAATTGCTAATCTATTCAAATAGATTTTTAATGTGGGTGCATATAAAACTAGAATTGTACTCGTAAATTGTAGCTAACAAGATTATTATTATTTTCTGTTTCACATCATTAATCTTTTTTCCCCACATCTCGCATCCGGACTTAAATTGCAATGCCAATCCTATAAAAGATCTAAAGCCATAAAACCTTCAGAAAAAGACCCATAATAGCCTTGTTGTTTTTAGCCTGATGAAGCAGTTTCCTTCCAAGTCATTTTTCCACTCATTTTTGCCTTGCCTGTTTATAATTTAGCGGTCTGTAGTTAAAATAGCTGTGAGACACTTGATCTGGATCAACATTCTTTGAATGCAACACAAGCAAAATATCATTCTAGCCTGAATTGAATATCTGATTTACTCAGCTTGCCATTTGTATTTAAACATACAGTTAAGGCTTGACTGGGCAGTAACTCACCTCTAAGTTAGTTACTCTGTCAAAGTTATAAAAACTTTTATAGCATCTTAAGATTGCACGCCCACCCCTCTTGCCACCAAATATGCTGGGTGATACTGTATTACAGTTTAACTCGTTACACGCTGACATACAGCAGATAGATGGTCTTTGCAGCCGAGGAGGAATGTAATGGAAATTGCGCTTCACCCAGGTGAAAGAGAGATGAGGAGCTCATTCTATGTGGCATGCAATTACATACATGCTCATGTCTTGAAGTCTGGTCCGGGGACCCTGCCTGTGAACAGCTTTCTAATGCGAGCACACACGCGTGGAGAGAAAAAACAGACGGCTTCGTTACGGCTGGTCATAGCCAGTTTTGACCACCCAGATCGAGGCAACATCCTATATGTGGAGAGGCTCTGAAGCTTCTCAACAAATCTGTTGGAAAGTCTGGTGCTTTTTCATCAAACCATAGCAAAAAAATGGGGGTGAAATTTGGCATAGGGAGAATTTTTTTTATATATATATAATTGAGGGCTATTCTTATCATTGTGAGGATTCACTATGACCACATCGTTCTATGTAAAGTACACAAACATTCGTGTATGTGTGGGGATAAAGATTGACAGTGACATTCCCAGTGGGAAGGAGTCCTGTGTGTTTTTTTTATTCATCGCTTTTTTTTGTTCAGATCAGTGTTGAGCTGAACCTTTGCCATCCAAACACACACAAGCCAGTGAGTGTGCATTCTCAGCTTCTGTGGCTGAATGAGTAAATCTGCAGTCAGAATTAATGCTATGTGACAGCGAGGGATGACTGCAAAGACACGAGACACTGAAACAGCAGAGACCAGATAAACACACACACACACACACACACACACACACACACACTAGGAGCGCGCAGAAAGCAAGCTTGATTTACAGCATTGTCCTCTGTAAGGTCTGTCAAACTTGATCATTTCCTTAAACTTTCTCATACATAAGTCTTCACATAGTGACACACAACCTGTGCCAAAGTCTGTTCTGTTCACCCAGTGAAGTCTGGGTCTTGTCAAAGCGATGGAGAGGGGAAAAAAGGAGCAATAAAATATATAGTGATCCGTTATGTTGAAGTATCTGGTCATCCCTTCTTCCTTTGTTTTAAGTAAATGTTTGTACAGAACCCCGTATTTAGTTATGACTGCAGAAACAAAGGAATTATATAACGGTATAAGTTCTGCATTTTTCAAAGTGATTTAAAAAGCTTGTTTGAGTGTAAAATTCATCACAAATATGGTCTGTTCTTCTTAACATTTTTTGTAATATTGTTCCCATATAAGGAATGGTTCTTTTTTGCGTCATTCATATCAAAATGTTATGGTCTGGTTCAGGAAAGAAAGTAACAGGTGTTCAATATGAACCAATCAAATTTGATATTCAAAGAGCAAAAAAACATGTAATTTTTTTCCGCAGAGCAGAAAATGGAATAGAAAAGACATAATAACTTTTTTTCATCGTGATCCGATTCTTCTACCCTTTCACCTCTAACTCGCTCTCAATGATCCCGCCATGAGGACGGTGACAGCCCCTTTGGTTACATCATCGAGCCACGAGTCCTCCAACACAGGTCAAAAAGTATTAGACAGAATGTGAATGCCTCCGAACATTTGACTGTGTGTGAGATGTCCTTGTTTCTCGTCTTTTCCCCAAGTCATTTTCAGAGGGGGTATCATTCACCCATGGCTGGGTTTCCATGGCCACAAGGTCTGAGCCAATCAGAGCGCAAGGCCACCATGTGCTCCAGACGGGGAAAAAGGCCGCCGGCGACACATATGCTGGCATGTTAGCGCTAACCCAGCATCTTCGCGTTGGCTCTTCCTCCCTGGCGTTCTCCTTCATTGTTTTCAAACTCTTCCTTGCCCCTTACAGTCCTTGAAATCTTAAATCTCTCCTGATGTGTTTATAATGTTTTCCGATCGGTTGACACTTATCTCCTTGGTTTCATCGTGTGGTAGGACATTAATAAGGAGGGAAAAGGAAGAATGGACAGGGATAGAAGGAAAAGGAAGTAGATAGAAGTGCCCCTCGGTCAAACAGACCCTAACTCAACCAGTGAGAGGCATCTCTGTGAAGCTTCTTTCACTCTGTTGATTTATAATCGTTAGCAATCACAGTTTGATGTTTTTGGTTTCACCTAGCGTTAAAGTGGTAGAGTTGAGAGCAGAGATTTGAGCCTGGCCTTGTTTGTTCGGCAAAAATATGGTTATTGAGTTCAATTCTGGAATATAAGGCTGATATTTTGAGGATTTCTGTTTTGGACTCTACAGATGATCCCCACTGTCTTTCAAATTCATCTTTGAGGAGTGAGCAGGGATGCTCCGAATTGAAAATTCCTGGCTGGAGCTGAATTTGAAGAAGACTCTCTCTTGACTTAAAGTACGAAAGCTGAGCGTTTTTTTTTCCATACAAGTTGCACAATGTATTACACATGTATTCAACGTGCTTTAGCTGAAAACATGCTTTGTGCTCGTCATTTTTTGTCCTGCTTTTCAAAGAAGAAATATATATACAGTTGTTGTTATTATTGGATTCATGTGCAGTGCAATCAGTTTACTTTGTGGAACAGTTTAAGTTGAGGAACACGTATTGTCCGCTGCTTGGCTTGTACAGTCTTCTTACTGTATGAGCTTCCTGTTTGACAGTCCTAGTGTGATGAAGGGTGAGAGTGAGGAAAGAGAGCCAAAAAGCTCCTTATAGTTTTGTTCAGGCCAGCAACCATTTTTTTCACTTCATATAATACTCTATAAACTCTGATAGAATTGTATTGTTAACCTGGAAAGGATTTTGTCCATAGAAATGGAATTCTTTTGTTAGAGCATTATCTCAGTTTTCACTCGGTCATGGTATTCCTTTATTGCAAAATCATCCGCAGGTACGAGTTTCATCTCTCTCACTCCCTCTCTCTCTCTCTCTCTCTCTCCATCCATCTCTCACCATAGTCAAAGGCTTAAAGCTCAGATTTGGGAGAAATCCCCTTTATAGTAAGTCAGCGTCTCCATGGAGACGAAATTATTTCCCTCATAGCCATTTAAACGTCTCTCTTTAACACTCTATTGTATGTTTTTCGTTTCCCCCAATAGTTAGACATTCAATAAGGGAAACCAGGCAAGTCGGTGCAGGGTCATTAGAATGTTCTCACTTGTTTAAGAAAGAACAAAAGGAAAGAACTTTTGGATGAAAAACAGATTTAAGCCAGATAACATCCATGACAATATAAACAATGATGGCAGATTTATTCACTTACGAGGCTTCAGAATACAGTATGTTTCAACTTTACACCACAATTATGCAAGTACACCAGGGGGCACAGCAAATGTGTTATGAGTACAGCAGTAAAACTACATAAAATCAGATTATAATCATATTTATCCAGTTCTATTTATTGAAATTAACCAAATGCTGGCGTTTAAGGGCTGTAGTTGCTGCTATAATTTCCCTCATACAGTTCAGTTTAACACTGGAGAATATCTCTTATGGAAAGCGTTAGTATTATTGTGCTTGAGGACTGGAAGCTGTTTCCTGTTGTATTTGCACATCTGTAGTGATGCTGTGTTTTCCGGACATGATCTATAGGTCGAGGCTTCACTGTTTACATTCGTGATGGTTTGAGGCCAAGTGTGTGAATAGTAAAGCTGACATACTTGGACAAATATTTCATCTTTGTTTGGAATATAATCTCTATAGCAATAATTATCCACTAACTCCGGCAGAGATTATATTTTGACTCCCGGGCTGAAAATGATGTCAAACTCAGTGCAGACTTGCTTAAGATTTTATTGCTGGCATTAGTTTTTTTTTTCATCTAATTAACTGACTATAGCTAGACCAATCTGAACAGTGAACAGAAGTGAGTAAAGCTGTATGGACTATGTACAATGATCTAATTGTCAGATTGATTAATTTTTTGTTATTACCAGTAAATTACCCATAAATCCTGTTTGTCCTGTTATGATGGTTGTCAGAAGCCGCAAGTTTTTCATTTTAGGATTGCAATGGATTGTATAAACAGCAAAGGATTGTGAAGTGTGACAAAACAGTGGCCTAGTAGTTGTGGAGTTGGACTTGATCAAAAGATTGCATCAAATCCTGGACAGGAAGTGTCCCTGAGTAACTTTCTGAATTAAAAATAAAAGGATATGGATAACATTAATAATGGTTAATAATAACATGTTTTTTGTTTCTGAGCATCCCTATATTTACAACAGGAGTTTAAACAAAATTCTCTCAGTCTTGTTAGACAATATTCTAAAATTCATTTTTAAGTACTCTTTAAATTCGTTTCAAGAGAGTAATAACCAAGTTATTATAATTAACTAAGTTATGTTGAATTTTGGCCTTCAGAAAATTACCTCAGTGACGAAAACGAAACTTCACTTGGTTTTGAATAAAATAACATTTTTCTATTGGTGTGTTATTGTAGCCAAACTACAATTTTTTTTTTGTTTTGTGCAGTTCTCGGAATAGATTTTTTTTCGCTTTGCATCTTCAGGCTCTTTTCCATAGCTTATTAGCCACACATCCTCCACCAGATGTCTGTGCAAAACCCCATGTATAATGCCTGCATGTCAGTCTTGGCATAAGCGAATACTTCAGCCTTACACGCTTTGAAATATTAGTGCATTCTACCCAAAGTGAACCCGTTTTTACTTTGCCGGATTAGTCTACATTATACTCAAGGCTCACGGACGCACACATATATTCATGCCTAGTTGCTCACACTTGATTAAGGGACAGTGTTTTTCTGTGGAGACTGAGTAATGATCAAAAGGGCAGAATAGAGGTCACAGGGAAGCGGCAGAAGGCCTCGTGAAGGAAAAAGATGCGAGGAGAGTTCATAATCAACACTTGTTAAATGCTTACAAACACAGGCTTTGGGCAAACACAAGTAAAAGCATTTGCCAAATTGCCTAAAAGATGTAATTAACTTTGCATAAATTACCATTTTAGTCCCTCATTGTATAAAAAAAATGCATTTTCTATTTCTGTTTAAATAATCTGTTGAACATGTTGTACATATACAACTTTACAAGTGTGTTGTGTAACGTTTTTGGTTCTTTTATTCCCCTCCTAATTACTAGTCTGTTTGGCTGCACTGTTCCGACAGGTTGTGCAGTTGTTTTATTTTTCCTTTTTGTTTCTTTAAGATTACTGCCATGGCACGAAAAGAGCACAAGCTGGGTCTAAATCGCAGGCTTTAGAGCAAATGTAGGTCCTGTAATTTGATTTGCACAGTCTCAAAATTCCACAATCCAGTTCCGCATAAACCTCAAAGTCGTCTTTGATGAAAGAGTCAAGTAGGAAAAAGTTAACAGTGACATTCAGGCACTGAAAGTAACACATTAATGCGGGAAGAAGGAGCCGATGGAGGAAGTGGTTGGGGGAAGGGATGCGCAGGATTAATCCCGTTTACCATTTACACACTGTGAACCGACATCAGCTGTTGGAGAATGTTTGTACTTGTGCGTCAATGTGTTTTGAGTATGATAAATTAACTGCTGGCCTTTTTCTGTAAAAGAGCATGAATGAGAGTAGTATTGCAAAAAATGTAAATGACTAGTGTGTGTATTTGGAACGGTCTGTCTTTGTTCCCTCAAGTCATTTACGATTTCTGCATGGTTTGATGAATATGCTCCAGTGTTTGCGCTCAATGTGCGCGTGCGTGCGTGTGTGTTTTTATTCACAACATTCTGTATACAAAAGATTATTTTGTTGAGGTTTCATTGGTGTTTTATCATCTAAATCAGACCTTGTCTTTGACCGGCCCCAGGGCCATTCACGGCTCTTTGGTTGACTTTAACCGATAAGGTTAATTGGAAATTACAAACAACATATTTTTTTGCTTTTAACTTATACGAGGACTACAACTGCATTGGTTTTATAATAGAGCTGGTTTTGAACATAATGACGCAACATGTACAGTAAATATCACAATGTGCTGATCAAAAATTTTGATCAGGACAAAAGTAGAATACAATTTAAATTAAATCTTAATTCAAGTTGGGGATAGAACCATGTTTAGTTTCAGATCACTGGGTTTTAAGATAACAAAATGGATGACATTACTGAAAAAACTGGATAGAATCACACCAATAAGAACAATTTTCAAACGTATGTGTTTTTTTTTTTTTTTACATTTTGTAAAAGAGCAATGGCATGGACCCCAGGAAAAAAAACACCTTATTTAGTGCCGTTATATAGAATAAAATCTGCGTCCTTCCCCATAATCATCATAATTTTTCCAGATTTCGAACCGGCACCTCTGGTGGCCATTTTTTGGCAGTAAGGAACACAATTAAAATTCTGCGCTTTACTTGCATCTACACAAGTTCTCATTTGAAGCATCCCAGAATTTGTATAGATGCATTTGCAAGCAATGCGAGGAATTTTAATTTAATTTATCACATCACGGCTGCCTTCTAAACAGACTCAGCAGTTAAATGAGCGCATCAGAAACTGCCATTGTGGAAAGAAATCACACCGTTTCCAAGCTTTTTTATGTTTCAGTTATAGCTTTAAATTACATTTTTATTCGATCAAATCTGTGCATTTTTATATTGACTCAATTTTTCACACAGCGGCGTGGAACATTTAGTCTAACGCTTTTGGCACAAATCACGTCTCTACTGCTTTTCAGATGTCATTTGCCAAAACAACTGTGTGTGTTCTGTGTTGTATACACGGCGTATTAAAATACAAGCGTGTGTAACTCCCACAGGGCGTCGCTAATCACTTTGACACAACATTAACTAAAACTGAACAGATGCTCCCACACAAAAAGACGTTGATTTGGACTTAATGAGAACATCCACCAAAACACCTCTCACTTTTCGTCTGCGGCACAAAAAACATCTTTGTGAAATTTTTTTCGTGTTGTTTTAGAAAGGCCGTAACATTGTGCTGAGTCAGATCTTCCCATGTGCCGTGGTCAGATCTGTTTGAATTGGTTTTCTTCACAAGATCAGTCCGGTATCACCTGTTAGGATAAACACGCACATAATATTTCACCACAGTTCACACTCTATAAGTGTGTAGTATTAACATTCTCTTCGCTCTGAATTACGACTCTGTGTTGGTTTGACATCTTTGGGTTTTTTATCGACTGTTTTTGAGGAATTGCCTTGTGTTTGATTCTGACGGTGGTGTAAGTGACAGAAAAGATTTGTTTTTGCAGACACGGTGTGAGAGAAATCTGTTCTGTATTCATATTCCTAGCATAGACTAATTTGAAAACGTGTGGATTTCTGTTTAGTATTCTTAAGATTAAACTAGTGGGAGGAAAGAGAGTCAACTTAAGCCGATGAATTGTTGCGCCATCACTTGTTTGCAGGAACCGACTTGCTTCGGTGTCAGGAAACAGCAGCTTATGTTACAGTATTAATTCATTATGAAACTAATTCGTTCTGATTGAATATGTTGATGGCCTTTAAGACTGTGAAGTTTGAACGTCCAGCCTTTAATTAAGCGGGAAGACACTTAGAGTGATTAAGAGCGGTGTGCTGTGGGTTTTATCAGGGATTACAGACGTGTAGGTGCTGCATGTTAATGCGCTTGAAGAAAAAACGCAGCGGCTTTCACAACTTGCATCAAGTTGCACTTTTGGTAACTAATCAGCAGTGTTGGGAATGTTCTAGTTACTTCTCACAAATAGTAATTGAGTTGGTAATTGAGTTACATCGTTATGAAAGTGATATTGTATATATTATCATTAGTATAGTGAATAATAAAACACAATAGATTGTTTAGAGTTTTTAATATTTTTGCACAGACCACAACTGGCCAAGAAATATAAATATTGCTAAAGTCTAAATATAAATTATGGTTCTTAGGGAATGTACCAAAATAAATGAATAAAATTGTCACTCAACATACTGAAACCTACAGTATTTTTTCTCACAAAAGTAAACAGTTTAAGGAAGATGTGTTTTACTCTTAATATAATACCTAACAATGTACCAAAATTAAATAATAACAAAAATGTACACTATCTAGTGCAAATCAAAATGAGATGTAAACAGGTAGTAAAATAAAACGTCATGGCCATCCCTCGGGCTCCTCGCTGACTCCTGGTTGTTGGTGTGTGCAACTGTGCGTGCTTCCTGGTGGTAAATATTGGACATTTAATCTAAGCCAATCGTCACGTTTTCAGTCGCACCACGTTGACAGACACACAGATCACCAGTTATTAAAGTTATAATTAATTAGATTTATTTATTGCCGCTATTTATAGAGTCCACATGGTCTTCTCAAAGCACCTTTTACAAAATCAACACACAATTCTTGCCCGATGAAACAGCGGCAGCCAATATGCACCACCACACACACACGCATCCACATGGCTAGATTAACCTGAATTGAATGTTTTTTCGGATTGTGAGGGAAACCCGAGCACACGGAGGAAACCCACAGAAAGGCCTCAAACTCAGTAAAAAGCAATTACGTTAGAAAACTTGGTTTTTTTTGCAGACACGCCGTTTATAACACCATTATTCCCTTTACTGTTAACCAGCGCCATTAACAAGGGAAATTTAGTTATAACTAAGAGTTGCTCATTAATAATTAATGGTTTAAAGCTTCCTCTTTGGATTAAATCAAAATAATTTTCAACTCGTGTAATCCTTTAATTAGACAGTAACACTGAAACAAGAGTGAAGTTACGGAACAATACAGGCAAATGTAATGTAAAAATGTAAAAAAAAATATTCTTGAGTAAATTCTGTTGTGTGTAAGTTTTACCATTTTATGTGCTGTTAATCACTTGTATGAAGAATCATATCCAGCAACACATGGCTTATTTTTGTACTTTAAAATTACCTTATTTGCTCTTCACGGATTTACACTGTAAGGTTATAAACACTAATTAATCGTCAGCCCTTCTAATGCTAATTAAAAAGTGTTAGATACATAAAAGCGGATGCTGGGATGCCTGGGGAGATGGAGGTATGACCATTTCTCTCTCTCTCTCTCTCTCTCTCTCTCTCTACATCCTCTCATCTGTCTCTCTCTTTCTCTCTCTGCAACCACTTCTCTCTCTCTATCTGTCTTCCTTTATCACTCTTTCTTTCTTCATCTCTCTCTTTCTCTATATTTATCTCTCAGTCATGTATAAAGAGTTTTTCTGTGAGTAACTCCATATTCATGACACCCACAAACACCTTGAGCTTTGCTCCAACACATTATGTTTCCAATCCAGTGCACTTTACACAACCATACAGACATAATCATATGCAAATTATTTCACTACACAAGCATTGTGTGCCCCAGACTTATTCAAATATGATTCAATGGCAAGAACTGCCATTTTTCATAGTCTATTAGCTGTCCTTCGGTGATTAAATGCATCATTTTATTTTCTTCACACCCTGTGCTGGAACGTACAGACTTGCTATCGACCCAATCTGCAAGACAGCCGTGAGAAACTCATCTCCACAGTACATAACAATTACCTCTGAAATGTCTTTTTAAAGTAGTTTAGGACATAAATCCTGCCACAGTTTAACATACAAAATGTAAAAGGTTGTAATGAAACACAAATTTGAATGGTTTGCTCAACATAATTGCACAGAAAACAAAGAAATTCAAAAAAACATTCCACATTGTTCCATTTATAAAACAATGAGATGCCACAATACAGTAT
>SOMO01000046.1:876269-890614 GCA_028128575.1 Paedocypris carbunculus | reverse complement strand
TTTTTAGTTAGAATAATTTTGGAGTAGCAGAACATTCAGATCAATATCGAACTAAGATCAAATAAATCAGAAAATCAAATAAATATCGTGACAGCTAATCTCATTTAGAAGGAAATATCAATGTAAGATCCTCTGTAGTGGATGAAATAAAAATACACAGCTGTTATTAGATCCCATTTTATCTTGGGTTAACAGGAAATCACAGCCTTTCAAAGCAATTCCCATGACAAACTTCGTCCATAACATCATAATTACTGGGAAAATGTTTTCATTTTCAGCATGTCAGCATTGGAATGCCTCTCTCAGCAAAACAGCATAGTCACATTGAAATGATTGTTTCCTTATCGCACTTTGAAAAATGTGTGTCGAATTTTAATGAGATTTTTTGTAGCCACCGACTGTCTGTGGAAGTAGCTGTGAAATCCTGCGATTGTGATCTGGCCTCACTCTTTACTGTGAGTGAAGCAGATAGAGTGAGCGGGGGGAGATAGGAATGAGCAGAAAACAGGGTCTGGATAAGAATGCACGAGCTGGAGATGGCTGGAAGCTCTAATTTAAGCCATGACCAAAGATGGGCTGATGAATGGAGGAGCCAACACTAAGAAGTTCCCTTGCTTCCAGCAGGCTTGGAAAGGAAGTTGAGGGGGTTGGCGATAAGGTTATGAGAGAGATATTGTTTACTCACTTATCTGTGACAAGTGTGCAGGGCGCTGGGTCGGTGTGCGTAGAAAAAGGAGATTGGGACAATCTTTTAATTTCTTGTAACAGGCTGAACATCGCTGGGATTTGAGCTTTTCTCTCTTGTTCTCCCTTCATCATTGTCTGTTCTTCCGCCGACAGGGATGTTAACCCACCCAGCAGCCCACATCAAATACCATAACACTCCCCCTTTCAAACCACAACCCTCTCTGACCCAGTTTTTTGGGGTAAAGGGCTATTGTGTGATCTTTCTGAGACTCTCCCCCCGTTGCACATTTTTTATAGTGACACACGCATGCATAAACACACACACACTCACGCATGTGTTCGTCATTGGCGTTGCTGTCAGATCGGTGGTCTCTGGTCTCCAGGGTGTTCCTTGAAAAGAGAAGAAAGGAGGAGCTGAAGGAAAACAGCCAGAAAGGCAAATACGAAAAACAATGTGCGACGTGTGAGTACAACTTTCCCAGCTTGCACTTGTGCGACTCTACAGGCGACATGTCTCCTAGATTGACTTTGGCTCTAAACAAGGTTCTTTTAAAAGGCAACGTTTGGGGGGTGAAAGATTGCGAAACAACTAAAAGTTGTCAGTGCTGATATGTGAGACGGTTGAAAATACGTTTTTTTGAAGAGTACAAAAAGTTTCTCAATATGAAGCTGTGAACAAGTTTATCACAGCAAGAAGAACCACTCAAGACTCAAGTACAAACTTCAGTGTGGGTGGGGTGTGCATGTTGTCCCCCTGCTTGGGTTTCCTCTGGGTCTCCGGTTTACCACAATTCATGATTTCAGGAAAATTGGAGGTGTGAGTGAGACTGTGAATGTGTGTGTTTGGTTCTTGCTGTACCACTAATCCCACTAGTGTGTTTCACACCTTCAGATCGAGAGTCTGCGTGTCCCAGAAATGGAAAAATGGTTCAGAAAATGGAAGGTTTTTATAACTTTAACAAAATACAAAAAATAGTTGGTTTCTCCAACATGTTAAAGTATCCACAACGTAACATAATCTTAATTAAAGTTTAGATAAAATAGAGTACACAAGCAGCAAAATTAATTGTAACGCAAATACAAAAGCTAAATGGACCAATTGATTTTATTTTCAAAAGTTTAAAAACCATTGCTATTGGCCCATTATTTCCTTCCATTTGTGATAAATAAACCAGTAACGTGCGTGTTTTTGTCATCTAACATGTGCTTAGTCGCCCGGTGTAAACACATTTTTGCATAACAAACAGATTATTTAACTAAGCTTGAAACCACAAGGGACGTCCTGCCCCGCAGTGCTATGATATGACATTTGTTACATCAGAAAAGTCTGTGGTGACAAACTAGCGTGAAGGCACAATTATTTTAGGCGCTCGCGTCTTAAACACACCGAAACATTTTCATAATGTTTAATGATGGTTAGCTGAGTCCCTGTGGCCAATGAGTGTGTTTTTTGTGCTTACAAAACACAAAGTCTTTCCCCCCCTTTGGGGTTGAGCACTGTTTCAACCTTCAGAGAGACAGAGAGAGAGATTGCTAGAGAAAAGGGCGATGATGTGTGGATGGGGGGTGTGAAGGGGCATTCATAACCAGTCATTCAAGGACAGATGTGAGTCCATCTTGTGTTTTTCTGTTAATGTCGCTACACGTGTCTTTCCTCCGTTGTGTGTTTGCTCACGACTCTTAACTTTAACAGTCACACTTTGTGCTCCTAACCCCTAGTGTCTCTATCAGCATGGCAAGAAGCAAATGAAAGGTGAAGGGCTAGTGGGGGGCTGCTGGATGAAGGGGAGCGCAAGAAATGCATTTGAGCGTGTCTACGGCTGGGATGCGGGAAAGCCCGGAACCTTCTGGCACTGTTAGGTTAAAACACTGTGATCTGAGTGGAAACAAACTCTTTTCTATATTTAGTTTTCTCTTGTGCTAAGGACAAAAGCTTGAATAAAAATGCGGACTCGTTTATCGCAGTGGTTATGTTTAAAAGCCTCCGAAAACCCATGAGGCACTAGGTTCCGGTTCAAGGCCCGATCCGAAAACATACGTTCTGTAAAACTGGGATCTGGAACATTGCCCACAGGTGTGAGTGAGAGTGTGAATGTGTGCGTTTCCTGCACTGTGATTGGTTGGACACCAATGCTGCGATTGGCTCCAGCTCCTGGTGACACGGAAATGGAAAAGCAGCTCAGTGAAGGATGGAGTGAAACATCCACAATAAAACCAACCAATTATTGCAAAAATAATTTGAGCAATAAAGCATTATTTAACACTTTTTTTCCCACAATTGAGAGGCAGGAGGAACAACTTAAAAGGAGCCAGGTCACTATCATTCTGCCGAAGTCACACAGCAGCAATGATTATCTGGAATTTGCATTTACAAAAGGAAGGTGCAATATGTGCTTTTGCTTTTAATTTGCAGTAAAATGTGGAGGTCTTCTGTATTACTTTGATGAATAAAAATGATAGTCTATAATTGAATTACATTTACATATTACAATAGGGTCATAAAAACAATTAACTTGTGTGTATTTGTTGGCTTATTTACTTCATTAGGACCGATTATGTTTAGAAAATGTTTAGAGTAAACTGAAGGTAGAGACAGAGCAGAGGTCACACACAAACCCGCTCACCGCAGCTGTTTCCCCGCCGGGAAGATTTGTGTGGTACGGGTTCAGGCTCACTGCTCAAGGTAATTGCGTGTGTGCATGTGCGTGCGTGTGTGTGCATGTGCGCGCGTGTGAGTGTGTGACAGAGAGAATAGTGTTTATAGTCTCTTAACTCTTCAATGACCTTTATGGAGGAGTACAGCCAGCTGAACATCTGATGACAGAAAACTGTTTTTACCACATTTAATTCTCAGTTTTATCCTTTTGGACCAAACGTAAATAAAAGTTTAAAAAACAAAATCACAAGTACATATAATGTTGGCATTTTTGGCAATATTTATTTGACTAATTTTTTTATTTATTTATTTTCGTTGTGCCGCACATTTCTGTTCTTTATTTTCTGGTTGAATGAAAGGTATTTTTAAAAAGGAATATTTGAATATTCTTTATGTGTGCAATTTCTCACAAAACTGACAAAAACGACCATGAAATATATTTGTCTTGCAACTAAATGAATGCAGTGCTGGTGTTGGTAGAAGCATCATGTGTGAAATCTCACAGTAAACAAAGTGTTATGAAGCACAGTAATTATCTGGCTTGGAAGAAAAACTATCTCCACAGGACTGATTGATGATGAATGATTGACAGCCACATAAACCAATCAGTGATACGGCAGGGAAGAGATATTGTGTCCTTTCTAGCGGAAGAAATCTGCAGCTAAACGTCCCAGAGGTTCAAAATGTGTGTCAGCAGTAAGTTATAATTCTGTTATAAGTGAGTTCATTAAAGGCCATGTGCCACAATAAAACTTAACAGTTACAAGCAAATTATAAAATCAACGTTACACTTTTGTTGCACAAACAAGGCTCAGCTATTAACCCTTATAAATAAGAGTTTTACATATCAACATTTGTCTTTTAGGTGAGTGCTTTGCCTCTGCCGATCAATGTTGATCAATGTTGAATACTGAAGGGCTTAACAAAAAATGTCTTGATTCATTCGTTGTGTATTTTTCCTCTTCTCTATCGCAGAGTCTGTGAGCTGTGCAGTGTGGGACGCTGTCTGCCCCGTTGTCATCCGAAGTCATGAGCTGGAGCTTCCTGACGCGTCTGCTGGAGGAGATCCAGCACCATTCCACGTCGGTGGGGAAACTCTGGCTCACCACGCTAGTTGTCTTCCGCATTGTGCTGACGGCTGTGGGCGGCGAGTCCATATACTACGACGAGCAGAGCAAGTTTGTCTGCAACTCGGGCCAGCCGGGATGCGAGAATGTCTGCTACGATGCCTTCGCACCGCTGTCGCATGTCCGGTTCTGGGTCTTCCAGATCATTCTATCAGCTTTGCCTTCTCTGCTCTACATGGGGTACGCAGCCAATAAGATTTCCCACAACGAGGAGTTGCGGGGCAGGGCCGGTGGCGGGGCGTCTGCGGTGGAGCCCTCGAGTGCCGGATACACACAACGCAGGCCCAGGAAGATGTACTTTGGAGCCCGACAGCATCGAGCAGGTCACGAGGACGGCGAGGAAGAGCGAGAGGACGACCCCATGATCTACGAAGTGCCTGAGATAGACAACTCGCGGCGAGAGCTGGTGCCGCCACGACCCAAGCCTAAAGTGCGGCACGACGGACGGCGGCGCATCTGTGACGACGGGCTGATGCGCGTGTACGTGCTGCAGCTGCTGACGCGCTCGCTGTTGGAGGCGGGGTTTCTGGCAGGGCAGTACCTGTTGTACGGCTTCCGCGTGCAGCCGGTTTTCGTGTGCTCCGACAAGCCTTGCCCACACCACGTGGACTGCTTCGTGTCCCGGCCCACCGAAAAGACCATTTTCCTGCGGATCATGTACGGCGTCAGCTGCCTTTGTCTCCTCCTGAACATCTGGGAAATGATACACCTGGGCGTGGGAACCATCACCGACGTGCTGCGCCGCCGAAACGCCACCGCGTCTGAGGACGAGTACCAGCTGGGCCTGCTCGCGGCTGGGGGTCTGTCCGTAGGGGTGGGCGGGCCGGCGCTGAGCGAGGGCGAGGCAGGGGGAGGAGTCGGCGGAAGCGTTCGAGAAGCAGACTATGTTGGCTATCCGTTTTCTTGGAACACTCCTTCTGCTCCACCTGGCTACAACATCGTGGTGAAGCCCGAGGCCATGCCCTACACTGACCTCAGCAATGCCAAGATGGCGTGCAAGCAGAACCGCGCCAACATCGCCCAGGAGGAACAGCAGCAGTACGGTTCCAACGAGGACAACTTCCCATCCGCAGCCGAGGCTCGACCTCCACCGATCAACACAGACGCCATACAGCTGGAGGCGGCCATACAGGCCTACACGTTACAGCACGACGCCAGTCACCACGATGAGCTGATGGGGAACCACGACATTGACGAGAAGCCTCAGAGTAACCTCACTGCAGCGCCACAGAAAAAGCATCGGACCAAACACACAAAAGCTGGAAGCGCTGGAAGCAGCAGCAGTAGCAAGTCAGGAGAAGGAAAACCATCTGTCTGGATCTGACACGCACACACACACACACACACCTGAACCGAAGTCTAAACAGTCCTTTTTACATCACTGCATGTGTGGTCAAACTGCGTCTGAAAAACCTAGTAAAACTTCCTGCTCCGTCTTTTTAAACACTCCAAGTGCCTTAAGAAACTCTTTTAGAATGAGACAAATGTCCCTCGACCTTCGAAATTCCAACGTGTGCTGACAAATAACATCTCAAGCTACAGAAACTGGTTGTTTTTCCACGTTTGATAGAAGCTTAAAGTCTTCCTTCCAGATTCCTTTATTAAAAAACAACAAAGCGATGACACGTCCGTCCGATTCCAAGCCAGCCGTCTTCCTGTTGTTAATGTTGTTTGAAATGTTCGCATCACAGTGCCAAGCTGTAACAATGCAAAGATTTACCAGTGCATTTATTTTCTAATGCAGTGCTGGGAATCCGCTCGAGCCATTGAAACTGTAAGTCTCTCTGTTAAATATGCAGATATAAATTCAAGCCACAAAAATGCACGCGAAGCTGTGGGTGTTTGAGCAAAAACCGTTGTTCCTCCAGATCAGATTATTCTAATTTTACAATCTATTGTACGTGTTTTCAAAAACCCAGCGAGATTTGAGCCAGCCGGAGCATTCCAGTTTTATTCGTTTACTGCCCTCTGCTGGTTAAAAAAGTGACTTTACAACTCCTTGCAGGGTTCAGGCGTTTTTTTTTTTTTTTTTATGTATTTAACGAATAAAAAACGTCAATGAAGAATGAATTAATTGTTACAACCTTGAATTTGAAAGTGCACGAAAAGTACTTGCTTTCGATGCCAATGAAAACTGTAGACAGTTGAGCCGCCATTGTTATTGCCGTCGCTTTGTGTGACTGTATTTATGGGAACATTCTTGATGGAGCTGATCCAAATAGCAGGTCTATCTTGGTCCAGTCGGGAGATTAACAGTGCTAGAGTCCCAAAACAGCCATGACGAAGTCCAGACGCTCTCCTGGTCCGGCCAGTAGTCCCACAAGGTACACGAAACACACACAAACACACTCCGCGTCTTCCATTTTTCTCTCTTACTGCCACATTCCGCCCCGTGAGACTTTTGCCTTTTTGTGGGATGTTTCAAGTGCGACGATTGCCATGGCAGACCAAATACTGTTTGTCAAACTAAAGACTTGAAGCGACTATGCAGTCACGCGGCGCGAGGAAAACACGCCATAGAACCGCGTCGCGTCGCGCGCGTGCGATCCGAGGCCTGAATGCGCGCGAGCGGCGTTAGATCGACGGTCCCTTTACAAATCAGCATTTCCCAAGGATTTATCAATGCTGACGATTGTGGCGCTGGTCTCTCTTAGCGAGACGTGTTTGTATTTTTGAGAACTTGTGCCATTATGGGATTTTTTATTTGTTTTTTCATGTACATTGAGAATTTATTGTAAAGTTTTCTTTACGCCATAGATTTGTAGGACTTTCGTTGCCTTTTATCGTTGCGAATCTGAAGTCGATGTGTTGCCGTCAGAAGTCGCGCTGTTGTGTTGTTGTGCTCTGTGTGTCTTCTTACTCTTCCGTAACTTATTTGGTTTCAGATTCTCCTTCTGTCTCCAGCTGTTATTTGATTTCTGCTTTTACTTTGCCACTCGAACCCTTGATGGTCCTCGTTCTGCAGAGGAGGGAAAACAAGCGAATGTTTCGGATGCTGAACTGCGCAGAGTTTGGACCAGTGTTGGACTGATGTTCTGCGCTTCTCCAGCTCCTGCGTGTGAATGTGTGTTAGAGGCTTTCGGCAGCTGCATATTTAAGGTCTCCAGATGGAGCGAGAACGTTGAGACCCCTCTGCCCCACATCTGAGCACCAGTGTGTGTGTGTGTGTGTGTGTGTGTGTGTGTGTTTGGGTGAGTGCATGCAACGGGCTGTGTGTGTGTGTGTGTGCACGTTTGTGTTGGCGCAATTGTGTTTTTGTGAGTGTTGGTGTGCAAATGAAGGAGCTGGGGCACGGTTAAGGGTTGTGCCATTTCTGGAGGCCTGTGGTCTTTGGTGGGCCCTATACAGCGACCTGGTGTATGAGGGAATATGTTTTCACGGGACCCAAAACTGCTAATAGCGCCCCTGTGAAGGAGTCTGTGTCTGCATGTTTATGTGTGTGTGTGTGTGTGTGTGTGTGTGTGTGTGTGTGTGTGTGTGTGTGTGCGTGTATAAAGCCTGGGTTAAGCGAGGTGACCCTGGAAACTAAAGAGGTTGTACTTTAGTCAGCTGTCTGAAGAAGTGAAAGAGAAGGCGTAAGCTTGTGTGACACGCTGCTGCGAAGGCAAATCTCCTCAGCGGCGCTGTCTGATGAGTGTGTGTGTGTGTGTGTGTGTGCATGCCAACCCAGCACGTGTACCTATTTATTGTGTTGTTTTAAAACCCTGCCTTGTTTCACAAGACCTTCGTTTGTCTTGATGGGTTTGTTTGACTAAATGTTGTCGCTGTCTGTGAAACGAGGGGGGAAAAAATCATTTTTAATGGTCAACGCTGGATTGCCCAGTGATATTCAATAATTCCCCGTTTTAAAAACCCTCTTTGGATTTGTAAATGCATGTGCGAGACTATTTTGTTAATAAATCAAAAGAAGTGAGTTTGTGTATTTTTTTATTAACCATGATGGTGGATGTTTTTACAGAACTGGACAGATTGTTTTTTTTTTTCTCTTTTTCTAAAATCTGATTCGTCGAGGCCTTTGTCTCGTGAACCTATAGTAGATCCTGAAAAAGTGAAGCCGTGTAGTATTAAATCAGGCTCCCGGTGGAAAAGTCTTTGCCTTAAATGGCCGTGAAAACAGATGCGGAGAAACCGGGTCGCCGGGCCAATATGAGCCCGATCCCTTGTGAACGACGGAACAGCTTGCAGAAATGTTCTTGTTTCCAGTGTGGACCCCTGGGTTCACCAGCAGTACATTGCGACAAAACAACCCCAAATTATTCTTTTGGAATCACTTCTGTGACACGATTCAGCAATTACTATAGAAATGATAGAAAACTCTAAAAGTGTTTTTAATGGGCTGTTAACGTCTCAAATAGACCATAATGGTTTCAGGGGTCATGGTTTTGAAATGGCTTTTATTTTATTCATAGACCAGTGATTTAGCTGAATTAAATTTGCTCAATATTTTCAAAAAATATTTGTAATATTTAATTAGTTTGGCTCGTTCACACGCACACAAAATTTGGATTTGGCTTTGGCTTAAACTAGTATTTCAATAAATCAAATGTAATTTAATTTATATATAAATAAAAAAAGAAAATGTGACTATAAATAAGTTGTTATAAGAAATAGTTGTTATTATCTTTTACTCATCTCATTATCAACCAACATCTGTACTGTTTTAGTGTGACAACACTGAGATTTATATGAATAGCAGAAAAGGGTTTGGACACAAGGACACTAGGGGGCGTCAAATCCCTTTTGAATAAAAAACTTAAATCAAGTTTATTAATCTGTATTTACTGATGATGATGATGATAATAATAATAATATAAATAATAATAATAACAATAGATTTTATTTACAGGGGCCAACACTTGGTGATGTGGAGTGTTTACCTTCTGCCATGATAACATGGACCACAACCTGACTTACAAGTTATGAACACACACAAAGGCAGCAGCAATCTTTACATTACAGATTTAGCAGACGCTTTTATCCTAAACAACAGCCAATCTACAAATCAACAGCTTCCTGCTTTCCCAATAACGTTTAATTAAGTTTGTCTAATTTTAATGATCAGATTTACCGCAGTCAGTGATATTAGCATACCTATTCTAACCATAAATCAAATACGGACAATACAAGTCGGAAAACAACAAAACTATCAAAACATTTGGAATAGTTAAGTTAATATCATGAGCACAAGCGTGGCCATATTATGTGCATAACATAATGGCATCGGTGGGCGAAAGCCGTATTATTCTCTGCCCAGGGCGGCCTCGAGCCCAAAGCTGCCCTCTGCTGGCCAGTATGGTGAATGTAAAAGAGTGATCATCCTAAAGCTTCAGGGAGTGTAAAAGTGCGTCTACAGGAGTCACTTGACCAGTGAATATCCTTCACAGTACCAAAACAAACACGTCCTTTCCAGCAGTTTCCACGCCAGCAGCGTTAGTATTCAGTGCACAGCTGCCTCATTCAGACTGCCAGGTCTCCTCACAACCCCAAGGTTATATAATCTGTGCGTGGACGCTGTGTACAAAGAGGTTTCCTATATAAGGCATGGCTGGTGTGGCTAAGCGCACCTTTCAGCTGTGCGCGGAATCACACTGACCCAAGTGTACACGGAGCACGCCTTGATTGTGCAGCTTCAGTAAGTGTTCGAACTCCGAGGGCATCGAATGCACGTTCTTCTTGGTCTTCCGGTCGTCGTAATAGTGGTTCATGATCTGCCGGCTGTTGTGAGGGTGTTTGTCGAAAGGCCAGAATCCAAATAAATGCACGTTGGCGCAAATCTCTAGAGCCAAGCTAGCCATGATCAGCCCCGTGCTAATGCGGACCGATTTAAGGCCTTGTTCTTGCCAAAACTTCGCCAGCCTCCTTAAGTACTCAGGGTTCAGGAAAACGGGGAGCTGAGCAGGGTGGCCGAAGTCCTCCAGTGTGTAAAACGCTCGAAGGGACACGGGTGTGTTGTGACCGTAGGAAAAGGCGGGAAGAAGCAATAGGGATTGTCCGTACGGACTGAGGCTTCGAACGAATGGAAGACGCCGCTCCATCAGTCCATTATACCTGTGTAGAAACGAATGTAAATCGATTATTATTACACCTAAAAAAGGAAAACACAGATTTAGATTTTTTTTAATAGAGAAAGTCGCCTAAAAACAAGATGTGTTAGTTTAACTTCACTGAACAGTTAAATGCAGAGCGCAATTTCGATATGTTCCCTGGTGGCCATTTTTGAAATACAAAATCTTTAATTTTGTAACAATTTTGTATCAAGCTAGTTTTGCAACAAGAATTACTCACTTCTCATGGAGGATACTTGGGTTTGCAGTCACCATGTGTGTTTTGTTGCCCACATCTCTCTTGTATTTCTGTCCCAGTGGTGGAAGGTTGCATCTGTGGAGAGCCAGAGTGGTTTAGAACATTGTTAAGAACACAATAAAAATGACATTCGTTTTTTGTGTGTGCCAAAAATACGTTTCAGGCATATTCTATGAATCATTTTGCTGACCTGATGACAAAATTGGCCGAGTCGATTTCCTTCCCACAGCTGCTGTTGGTGAGAATACCCCCGTTCCCCACCACAGCACAAGACTCCCATGATGCATTTCCAAAGGGATGATCCTAAAACAACACCAACATGCATATACTTTTGTTTTACATCCTGAATTCTGTAAAAGTTGGAACGTTTTTGACATTTTACTGAAATGCCAAATGTTCACCCAGCTGAATCTTTTCATAATGTCTTTCCCCATACCAACTGTTTTGAGACCTGTTTGGGGGTGAAAAAATGTGATATTTGCACCTTTTAAATCTGTAATTTAAATTATGTCTCTCAGTTTAAAGAATTTGTAGTTTTTTTATTTCTATAAGTTCAACGGTGTGAATAATATATTAAGTTTAACTCTAAGTTAAAATAGTTTTAATAAACATTTTTCATTGTCGACATGGCCACTAGGGACTGTATCGAAATTGTGCTCTGCATTTAACCATCCAGGGAAGTCCAGTTACACACACACACACACACACAGCCGGAGCAGTGGGCAGCCTTTGCTCAAGAACACTCAGTTGTGGAACGCACCGGAACTAGATTCGAACCTGTAACGTTTGGGTAGCAAGTCCAACTCTAGAACCACAACTGCCACAGGACAGGAATGTTTGTTTACTCTTCTAACAACTGTTCTTCACCTTTGGGAAAATGTTGAACAGCGCTTGAGCCACCGGCAGTGGTTTTCTCTTCTCTCCATCATAGATGATGCTGGAGCCCGGTGGGGTGTTGTTCTGTGTGATCACGGCCTTGGACACAGCTTGACATTTGCTGCTTAGTAATGACCTGATCAAAAAAATGTCAGAGCCACATGAAAAAAAGATACAAATGAAGCACTTCATATCTTCAGATATAAGGATCAATAGTCTTTTTACCTGAACTTTTTAAAGTTGATCTCCTGCTTTTCCCACCTGTCTACATAGTTATCCCGAGCTTTGTCAATCAATAGAGTGTTTCTAGAAGAACGAAAATAAGCAATTAAGCATTGAGCTTGAATAATGAAGGTAGAAATTATGACAAACCCTTATGACACAAATCAATTATGTACAGGCTTTTATTCTGATTCCACACTAGACAGACAAAAGTTGGAAACGGTGTAGGAATTATTCTTGAGGTTTTTGCTACTATATTCTTAATTGCCTCATCCAGGAGATCGTTACGTTCACAACCGCAGAGAGATTTAAAAAGAACTCACATAGTTGTTTCAGTGTAGGATTAGAATGTCGTATGTCAATATTGAAATCAGAGTTTTAAAATGAGTTCCAAAATAACGTTCTTGAACAAGTTAGAATACAAAAACAAGTTGGAATTATATTTTGCGTACCTTCGGTCTTTTGCCAACTGTGATTCCTCTAATGTTTTCTTGGGTGAAGGTTGAGGAATTACATTACTGTGGAGAAAAAAAAATAAGCTTAGACTTAGAACACAAATTTATAAATGACAATAGCTAAATTGGCCATTGGTTCACAATTGAATATGAAGTCTGTGTTGTTACGTCGTTCCACCTGTAGGTGGCGCTACGCGACAGCGTCAATCTTTGAATCACGAAGGGTCGTTCGCATAATGTTGGCAATAATTTCAAATTTTTATAGACGAATACATTTGTATCACACTTCAACAAAACGTTCCGCTATATTGTTCAATATATTGTGAACAGTTGCGTTTTATATAGCAAAAACTTTTTAAAAAAGTTATTTGACCCAAAATCGACCTCTTGCGTCACCACGCTGTGTCATCGTGGCGCCGTTAATTCGGCTTGACATTAATTCTGGACGGTGTGGACACGTCATCGTTGAATTTTTGTCTGGAATTTGTTCTGATAATGTTAAGATAATCTTCTCGTTCATCAAGTCACACGGGGGTTTCGGTTGTCTTTAAAAAAAAGCCCATGTTGACATCAACAATTCACTCAAATGGCTAATGTAAAACAAATGATGGCAAAATAAACTAACAGTATCGAAAACTGACAATTCTAGAGGTAAATCGCAAGTAAAAAGTAAGTTAAAATGTCCTCATTACACGTTATTGTAGTTTACCACACGTTATACGTTTGAATTGATGCATTAATTAATTTTGATTTTTATTACCCTATGACTTTTTACACTTTACTAAACTTTACTACTTAGTGCCATTCTTCATTTTTCTTTATAAAACAACACTTTGCTTCCTTTTACCACATTTTGACTCAACATTACCACACTTTTCTTAACGTATACGTTTAAGTATGCCGGCCTTCTTGTAAACTCAAGGCAGTTTGGTTCTTGCGTCCCGTTCTTTCTTCTGATTGTAACTTCATACACCGTGCGATATATTTACATGTGCAAGCGACACTTCCCAGCTGTTCCGTGTGATCCGTTCCAGCAACTGGTTAAGTTTCGTGAACCACTTGCTAAAATTCACTTCAGTTTCTCTTCCAGTAAAAAAACACTAGTGATCAAATGAAAAGTGTTCGGTGTTGTTTAACACCCACTTGACGGGAGTTCAGCTCCAGTGACCAGTGGTGGTGGGGCACCATGAAGTTCTCAGGGAATTTAATCTCCACATGCCTTGTTGTGATTAAAGGCTGTAGCCAGTTTAACCGTTCACACTGAGGGAAAGGTCACGGCCATGACTGCAAACACTCCTTCAAAAGTGTAAGCTAGATTTTCTTACCTTTGAATCTATATGTGCTTAAAACTCAGATGTAAAAAAAANTTAACTGAGCGAGTGTTTGAGATAAATGCGACACTTGGCACGGCAATGTGAGTGTTTGGCTTTAACAGAATTGAAGTCGGGTGTAAAATGGGAACATTTACTTATTGGCCAACGTGAAACAATTTCAGCGTGTTGTGTAAACACTAGACTTTTAAAGTCCAACTTCAGACCTTTGAGTTTTCAAAAAATCGCGAAGTATCAAGGCTCGTCTTGAATTTGTCTCACCAGTGAATGAATTTAATATCTGACTGAACCGAAACGGCCAAAAGCAGATGTTAAAAATGAAAGTGATGTCAGTGAACTCTTCAAATCCGAACTCTTCTAAAGTTGCATAGAAATGAGAACACACGGAAACCAAGATACTCACTTGCAGTAGACGAAGATCCAGAATGCCACGCTAATGAACGAGCAAAGGAGTAAGACACGGAGTAACCAAAGTATAACGGTCTTCATAACGTGCATCCGGTGCTTTCGCGCACGACGTTCGGCGCACACATAGCTGCCGAAGTGTGTTTTCTTCTCGACTCGGTCAAATATGGATGCTCCGTATGTCAACCACTTCCTCGCGTTCTTTTGCCTTCTGAGTCTGACGTTCTGGTGAAAGTTTGAAACTCCTTTCACAGTATCTCTCTCTCTCTCTCTCTCTCTCTCT
>SOMO01000046.1:848144-872398 GCA_028128575.1 Paedocypris carbunculus | reverse complement strand
GCATTTTACCACCAGTCCAGTAGGTGGCGCAAACGCCCAACAAAAGAGCGACCCGCAACAAACGACTAAATTAACGCTAATTGCTGTTTAATGCGTGATGACGTCTTTAAACGACGAAAGAGCGAGCAGAGACTAATGTGCGGGTTGAAGCGACATAAGCGTGTTTTCCTAATGACCTAATGCGTAGGGCTTTTTGTCATGTTATTCTCTATTTACGAGAGTATGACAAAAGTGTAGGATTTCATCCAGTAAAAGAAGAACTGGTCCGGCCAGTGTTACTTTATCGATACAATATAAACTAGAACACCATGGACGAAGAGGCACATTTTTATGAAGGTGATTATGGCACAATTACTTTTTTTACTATGTGTGTGTGTGTGTGTGTGCACACACACACACACACACACACAAACATACATTTAAAGTTAACACGCTGGTTTAAGTCAACCAAAGGGCTGCACAATGCACAGGTCTAAATTACTTGTAACAGTTTTAACTTGCTGTTAAAATATCCATAATACTGTCAAGCCCTGGAATGTGATGCAGAATTAAGCCTTACAAGCCATTACTGCCTCCGACCGGTCAAGTGTGTCTACTGTCTGGAAAGAAGCCAGAGAATTAATATTACAACAAATTGTGGCACGCTGAACATAATATGAGCGTCAATCTTGAAAGCTTTCATTTCCTTTCTGCTTGCTCAGCATCTGCTTACAAAACCTCTGCTCTGCATTTTTACAGCATCACTTTTCTGCTAAAATACAACTGGCACAGGAGCATAAACACTGACTCACTGACATCATGACTGCCTCTTTACAAACCTCTGTGTTAATATGATTATTTGTATATTCTTTTAATGTATTATTAAAATAATAATATATTTATTCATAAGTCTCCGTCTTGTGATTTTGAATGTGATTTACAGGTACAGGAGACATGAAAGGTTGATCGAGAGCGGCCAATGCGTTTTCCTTGCTGCGTTATATTGCTTTTGACCTTTTGAAGATTCGTAATTAGCTGTAGATTTTTGTTTATAACCTTTTTTCCATCAGAAAGAAGTGAGAACCGAGGGGTTTTGACAGAAACAAAGAAAGGTGTTGAGAATTTGTAGAGATTATATTGTTGCATATATTGAGTAAAAACATTGAGACTTTGTGAAACAATGTATCAATCAATACAAGAGCGAAGCCCCCCGGAATGAGTCGTTTAAGTGAAGTGTGTGACGCGGACACATCACGGTCGATGTTCCTCTTGCTGGAGCGATTGTGAATTGTAATTCAGGGATTTCTGGGCCGCCGGGGAGCGGATGCAGGAAAACGAGGCGTATCTTAAGAGCAATGCATTTTAAATGTATTTTCAAACGTACGTCAGCACTTCATAGAAATGTAAACCACAAGCCCTGAAGAACACAACACTTTTGCTTGGTACAAAACAACCAGACGACACTCATACGCATGCAGACACACTCCAGTTAGTCTTGGATTACAGCACGTCCACTTTTGATTCCAAAAATATAGCAAGTTAATTAACATACGCAATATCAAATCCATAAAACTCCTTTTAAAGAAACGTTAGCAACTGGATATTTCAACCTGCTAAGTTTGAGACTTCAGAGAAGACTGTCAGTGCAAAGTAAAAAATGTAAACGTCATGCTACAAAATGGACAGTCTGTTATTAAAAAGTCACTTAAAACCGCTCTTGTGCGCATTCAAATCCAAGATGGCCGGCCCGCTGAGAGGCAGGAGCCGTAGAAAGTGTGTCCCGTGACGTTGCGATATCAAACGAATACATCATTTAGTTTACAGCAGGCAGTTTTACATGCACCTCCATGTTTGGTTTGCAAGCAATTACGAAAGCACTGAACGTTAAAGTACATTGTCATCAGTCGAAAAGAGAATTGTGCTACACGAGATTTCACGAGAGTAAAATTCGTCAGACATGTTACAAATTCTGTAGAAAACGTGCAGCAATGAACGTGAGAGAACGAGACCCCGCGAGACCCCCACACATACAGTGTGATTGACTTCCATCATCAGACCAGTAGACCTCATCATCTCCAAGTCCACATTGAGCCGCTCTTCCTCCTGTCCTCATCCTCAGTCGTGGCAGTTGGTCTGAGGCAGCTCATTGGTCAGAATGTGCCAGCGTTCCACCTTCTGACCTTTGTTCCTCAAGCAGTCCATCCAGTGGCGTAGGGCATCTCCTTGAACGTGACAGCTGAGAGACACGCCACCTACCGCTCAGAAATATTGTGTGTTATGTTCACACGGAAACTTATATTCCTAATTGTTTCACATTATTTATAGTAACTTCAGATTATTTTTCACAAAATAAATATGTCTGTTTTCATATTTTTTTAAATCAGTTAAAATATGTAGAGTTGTTAAAGAGCATTGCTTGTGTTAAAATACTGTTTGAACAGAAAAATGAAATATATTTCTTAAATTTTAAGAAAATTTAAGAAAATATAAATTTTCTGTCTTAAATTTAGCTTGTTAAGTTTGTTTTTGAAAGATCTGTTTCAATATTTCTCTTTTTCTCTATTTTTCTCCCATTTTCCATTTCCCTCTTTCAATTTCTTTGTCTCTATTTCTATATATATGTAGAATATATACAGAAATAGAGTATATATTTTTCCATCTACATCTATCTTTTTTCTCTGTTTCTTTACCTCATGCTCTCTTTTTTCTTTTCTCTCCCTTTATCACCGTTCCTATAATACCATCCCAAAATTTTTCACTGTCTTGTCTATTACGTTCTCTTTCTTATTATATTTAATTTTCCACCCTCTCTGGTTTTATTTGTAATAACAGTTGGACCAAGTATTGTAAAATCCTTCATGCTCTCACCTATGAAATCATTTGAACGTCCCAGGTCATAGTCCCAGACTGTAACCTCCAGCGTCTTATGAACCAGTTCAGACAGAGAAATCTCATAGAAGAACTCCTGGATGTGAGAAACATGACATGTGTATAATCACAAAGCTTCCCAGAAGCACCTGGTGAAATTGCTGATAAAAAGACGTTGGACTAACAGATGTTCCTTAAGAATCATTGATAAACAGATCTTAAGAAAGCAGTAAGACCACATGTTACTGAAATCAAGCACTGCCTGGGCATAACCGTCTGCTTTTTTTTTCTTTTTTCAGAGATCAGATGTTTTGTGGCTTTAGACGTGCTGGGAGGAAGATACAGACCCTCCTCCGCTGCTCCCAGTCTCTGTCGCCTGAACCAGCAGCAACTCCGCTTCCACCTGGAGGTTTGAATCTCTAAATATTCCTTCCCTGAAATCTCTATCAACAGTTGTGATATGATGTGGCATCATCATCTGCTCAGCGTGGCAGCCTGAGATCAGGGCGCAGAGCTTCTTTTAAGCAGCTCGTGCTGTGGCTGAGATTAGATTCGGAAGATGCAGTGAGCGGGCATCAGTTTGAGCCAAGGAGTAATTATACGGCCAATCTAAGTGTGAATTACTTCTGAGTGAATAGAAACAAAACACTTGGCCTTATTCAGGCGCTCTCGCTCGCCCACATCACAGGCGACGACTGCTAGAGCCAGATGAGCTGTTGACGTAAAACAAGGACATGATGGAAATGGGAAATGCTAAGGGACTGGGGATGAAAGACAAAGCATTCCTCCTGAGAACTTGAAGCGAGCTCTGGGTAAAGACGACAGTAGGAAAGGGAAATATTGGACCAGACATCTCATTAACACTGGCGGTGGCTCTCGAAATGCTTATGAGGCGCAGAGCAGACGTGGGATGAGATGAGCACGTCGTTCACGTTCCCTGCCAGTTCATCAAATAGAACCGTACCTCATTGAATTCCGGGTTAAGGGTCTTTTTAATCACAGCCGTTTTGTGTTTGGATTTCTTCTTCACATCTGGTTTCAGGTATCTGGCAGACAAAGGTAGAACGAGGAACAAAGTGAGAGGTTTCCAAAGTGGGTGCGTGAGAAGAAAGGGCGAGCAGGTTGGCAGCCATACGTACAGGACACATTTGCCCGCTGCTGTTTGCCTTTCGGCTTTTACGGTGACGTCCCACCGGCTTCTATAAAATTTTGATTTGCTTTATGCACTGCTGTTTACTCGTGCGCACCATCCCTCCCCCGTCGGGCACACGTAGACTAACTGCACAGTTAGAATATAGCTTTGATCCAGAACGGTGTGTATGTGAGTGTGTGTGTGTGTGTGCGTGAGTGGGTGGAAGTCCTGTCTGTTCTTATGCCCCATTGCCCGGGGAGAAACAACTGTTCCAGAGCGTTTATTTTAATACATGATGTGAGAAATATCATGCGAGATTAGAGGGGCATAAATGAGGGTGTGAGAGGCATCGGAGGTAGATGATGGTTTTTATTCTAGTCAAGTTCTTCAAAAATAACCTGTTCTTTTTCCAGCGTTCTCCCCCTCTACACTTCCACCTACTCTCTCCACCACACTCAGTCGTGTTTATTGCACCTACGGTCCGAATGCCTGCCTTTTTTATTTTTATTCCTCCTCTGTGGTTTTGTCATGACATTAGCATCCAAAGCTTAAAAAAATGTGTGAGGTTTTTTTTTCGGAATGCTTACATTTTCACATAGGGATCTGAAAAGCCATTGACATCCATGGCGGCGAGATGAGCGCAGCGCTGCACTCCCACACACAAGCCCCCTCGCCGGCCCTCCTCTTCCTCCTCGTCAGGAGGAGGCAGGAACTGCAGCGAGAGCAACAGACGTCCCCTCTCTTCCAAACTGGTCAACTGCTCGTTCTCCCACTGCAGAGGAGAAGAGACAAGAGAGGTTTGGAAATCTAGAGCAGAATGAAGCACATTTTCTTATAGATCGTATTTCCATTGCTGTCTTTTCATGAGGAGATAAAATGAAAAACAAGGAGGTGGTACAGTGTTGTTGGTGTTGTTGTTCTATGCCACTAATGCCTTCCAGTGAGGAGGACCATAGTTCAAAAACATCTGTCCAGAAATATTGGAGCATGGAAAATTGTCCCTAGGTATGAATGAGAGTGTGAAAGTGTGTGTCTGTGTGCCGCTCTATGATTGGTTGACCACTAATCCAGAGTGTGTGTCCCGCTTCCAGTTACTGGGATTAGCTCCAACTTCCCTCAATGGGAAAATCTGGGAAAATGGAATGGACAATCTTCGGAAAATTAGATAATGAACTAGATTTGATAATGAACTTGAATATGAATCCAATGACTGAAAATCTAGAAAGCAAAGCGTTTTGTACAAAATGAGGCTTCAAAGACAACTCCGTTCTGAAAAAGTGTCGTTCTTAACTTTTAATCATCAAAACTAACAAAATCCTTATTTTCAAAAGCACTTTCTCTATATTGTTTCTCTATATATTTTAAGTAATGTACGTTTAATATGGGTATTCTGTGTAGTCATTTCACAAGAACTATAATTAATCAACATTATTTAAAGTGACAGACTAGAAGACTTAACACAAAGCGCACAACTAAACCAATGACAAGGATTCCCTGTGGGGATAATCTGAGTCCGTTCAACATGTAGAACAATTAAAGAGCCGGCCATGGTGTGTAATGATGTTAGTGTAATGTGACATGAGTGCCAAAAACATCATCTAAAATGACCTCAAAATACCGTTTCTGCATTACAGCATTTCTAAATTAAGACTTATTTCAATAGGTTTTATTGCGAGACAGATTGGCTATTCGCATTTCTCAAACAGCGTTGGATGTTTGTCCTCCTACTGTCCTTGCAAATCCCTTGGTGAGATGATTTTATATCTGTTTTAATCTCACAGTTAGTCAATTACTCGCTGCGTTTGCTCTCAGAACAGCTTAAATGTCTCTCAAAGGAAGGATATGTAAGATCTTAGCACAAGGTTTTAGGAGATGTGGATACCTAATTAGATATAAACGCTTGATTTGCGCGCACACTCACACACACACACACACACACACACATTGTTAAGAGCTTGAGAGGAAGACTCTAATTCGGATGAACATTAATAATACATCAAGAATAATCTCAAGTGTGACTTTGTGAATATGTAGTGTTCTGGTACAGCAACAATATTTACATAAAATATTCGTTAATCCATCTGTACACATTAAACATCCAGTTTTGCTGTCAGGATATTAATGCAAGGCAACAGAGCAGATTGGAGGTTGGCTGAATGCAGATGAACTGCTAAATATTAAAAGTTATCACTATGTGAACGATTAAAATCAAATCTGCTTTTGATATGCTAATTTAAGAGTGGTTTCTTGGAAATTAATAAAACAAAAATATTCCCAGCACCACCACTGGCTTCTTCTTGAATATGTATGTTTAAAAAAAAGCATTTGATTTTATTTGCACGTTTTGTTTTCCAGCAATCTCTACGAGAAAATGCATTTAAAACAGAAATATATTTACAAACAGAAGACTTTAAGGGAAATGGTGCAACCAAGCGCAAGTCTTGGAGAGGGGGGCATCATTCCGCTGGAAATGTCAGCAAGCTTCCCATTTTACTTTATAATTGGGAATGTCAGTGGAAGCGGATTCCTCTGTTGTTTTAAACGGCGAGTGTTTGGGTTTCACACTACAATCCACAAAGAGATCTGGAGGCGAAATGCTTGGCTTGTGCTAAGCTGCTTCTGTCTCCAGCCGATGGACAGAATCAATAAGATAATCATCAGGGTCTTTCTCTCCCTTTGTTTGTTTGGGGTCTTTTTTTGGACCTTGTTATTCCCATTTTTGTTACAGGAAAAGCCAAGTCCTGTCTGCCACGTTGCGTGTGTTTGCCTATCGGTGACAGGAGCGCCAAGCCAAACCTGTTTGCTGGCAAGTGTGATGTTTCATTAATGTAATTGTGTGGGGACAGATTGGGAGATTGTGTACGAGAGCGAGCGCTGGAGTGAGTGGACCTTCATTAATTTTACAGTGAGGAGACACATGCAGAAAGCCGGCCGACCTCTGTGTTCTAAACAGACAACTCATAATGCTAACAGCGAGCTGAGCAGACCGGCTGTCTAACGCTCCGGAGACGGGCCCAGCCGTCACACGTGTAATTCCCAGACGCTGCAGGTCAACTACCCAGTTGATGCCTCTTCTACACTCTGGCCTCGTCTAATTGGTTCATTTTGCCTCTTGAATATTTTAGTCATTTAAAGTAATGTGATCGCCAGCCTGAAATGAGATAATGAGATAACCATGAGATATCACATTCTCACTCTCTGTCATTCTCCCTGTGTTTTTTGTCCTCTCTCTCTCTCTCTCTCTCTCTCTCTCTCTCTCTCTCTCTCTCTCTCTCTCTCTCTCTCTGTCATTCTTCTGTCTTTGTCCTCTATCGCTCTCTATCTGTTGGTCCTGTCTTCTTTTACAACTTTAGTTTATACAGACTTTATATTCGCTCAATATCTTTCTGTCACTTTCTGTCTTTTTCCTTCTCTGTGTGTGTGCACATGTGTTTCTGTCATTCTTTTTAGTTCACACTCACTCTTTTTTCGCCTCTCTTTGTGTCTTTCTCCTCACTCTCTCTCTTGCTATAATTTTCTCTGTGTTTCTTCTCTCTCACACACTCTCTCTCATTTTCTCCCTTGGTAATAAGGACAATATTAAAGAACCCAAAAATGCCCAAACCCCTAGAAAAGTAAAGGCATTTTTTGAGATTTTGACAAAAATCTTCATTTCATCATATCAATATTTTAGTCACCAAGTGAAACATGATTACAAGCTTGAGATGATGAGAAAGTCATGACATATCACATGTCACAGAGTGGATATAAAATCGCTTTTATATTGAGAATAAAAGAAAGCGAGAATATCAAAAATCTGAAGCGCCAAGCCTCCCTTCAAAATGCGGATTAAATTGAATTGGTTGCGCAAGACGTTCTTTGAGGAATAAATAAGCAGAGTATCACAGATTTTCTCCACACAGAGTTTCCCAGATTGATTCAAATGCCAGTGGCTCCTGCGAATAGGGTAAATTAATTAAGCGCAATTAAGGGACGTTTTGAGCTGAATTTCTGTCGCTTTGGGCGGCTGCACTTTAAGAGGCTTCACACTAATGACCTGCATTACACACACTTGCTAATGAGACTGAGGGGGCGTGGCCAGCAGGTAAACAGGTGTGTCCACACACACACACACATAGCTTTCATATTCAGATCAGCATGATTAGTAGACAGATGGCGTGTCACCAGGCACTAGGCTCCACCAGCGTCTATGTGCCAGTCAACTGCTTGAAATAAACATTCTGCTCTCAACTTCCTCAGATTATCAATTCCTTTCTGCCTCATGATTGTATGTCCATCCCTATTTGAATTATTTCCTCGTCTGGCTTCGGAATCTTTAGGGAGTTTTTTTTTTATTGAGCTTGCCAAGGTTTGTTCACCATTCGCTGTCGACGTTACATCTGCATGATTTTCCATTTTTAATGCCTCTCGTCTCTGACATGTTTTGGTTTTGCAGCCCACCCCTCCACCCGTCATCTTTTCTCGGCAGTGATCGCTGCAAGCAGTTCAGCAGTTTCCTCCTGTCAGATCTACTCCGCTTCCTCCCGAGTCCCGTAAGTGTGTTGTCTGTCACTCATTCGGCGCCCTCTGTCCATTCATAACCCTCTAACCTCCCCTGCTTTTCTCTTCATCTTCCTCATCTGTGCCGTCCGAGGTCTTCATTCACATAATCCACCCTCGTCTCTTCACATCCTTTGATAACGTTATTATTCTGCTCCATCGAGAAACCTCTAAGGCTCGCAGGTGGGTAGCAAAGTGTTCTGCCTCTTCTATCCTTTTAGATTGATCTTTTATCACTTCATTAAAGACAGGGATGGGAAGGAGCAGAGGAGCCAGCTTTTCGGTGAAATCCTCACATTTTTGGCCAAGAGTGTGAAGCCACATGCCGTAATCCTGTTTGTGTGCTTTTGAGCCAATCACAACCACTGATCTCATCTTCAACTGATTAATATTCATGAACTCTGCTGATATGGTCTGTAATCAGCCCCCCAGCCTCAGTTCCCAGATTTGTTTTTGCGTCCCTCATTAAATCAAAGTAAATTGATCTGGTTTTCTTTTTTCTGGCTGTTGGTAACAGAAGTGCTACGCAAGGCCGGGTTAAATAGAACGTGTAGGCTTCCATTTCTCAGTGTGCTGTGCTGCCATTTGGCTAATCATGTCTGTCATTTAAAGATGCCATATTCATTCTAGTTGACAGACGGCAGGGATTTGCTCGAACATGGGAATGTGGAGATACATATCCGCACGCTTGCCCTTTTCTCAGCCGACGCTTCTCTCGTAATCCTCCTTGTGTCATCCTCGCTTCCCGGTGTTTCACATTATGGGGCGGCTAACATGTTGGAAACTATTTTGGATTGTAATGAAAATGCTAATCGAGATCGTCCACTTACCATAATGTGTTCTTTTTGAAATGCTAATGGGTTTAGAGCACAATTTGATCAGTTTGAGTGTGAGGACGTTTACAGCCGACAATTAATAGTTCGGAATGTTTAAAACCGTCATGGAGATCTCACATCTTCAATAGTCAGTGTTATATTAATTGCCCTTCTTTCCCGATGATAGATAGCAGAAGGGGAGGGGGTGAGTGGGGAGGAGAGAAAAAGAGAGAGAGAGCGTGAAACAGGTGGCAGTGAGAGAGGGCGGGAAATGTTATATATACATGAATAAAGGAGGGCACCAACCCAGCAGCAGGATGGCAGCTTCTGCCTTCGAGGCACCGAGGAACATCAGGCCAAAAGTGCTTGTGCCCGTTCAATCGTTTAGAAACAGACTCCATGAGGTTGGTATGAGGGTACGACCTCCACATGTTTGGAGCAGGACATTTGGCATTTTCCAGAAAACCGCAACACTGACCAATTCGTTTGGACAGTTGCCCTCGTTTGGTCATATTCTGGTGCTGCTAAACCTCATGTGGCTGCAGGGTGTCAGCAGATCCTGCAAGATGAAGGCACCTTCCCAAGCCTGAATCCAAATGAGCACATGTGGACATCATGTCTTGCTCCATCTACCAACGGCATGATGCCAAACAGACTGTCCAGGAGTTGGCGGAAGCTTCGAGTCTGGGAGGAGATCCCTCAGGGGACCAGGTCTCACACACACACACACACACACACACACACACACACACACACACACACACACACACTACTGAATTTGACTTGTTTTTCGAACATCACAGTTCGGCCTTCATATACACATATGAGAGAGATGAGAGTGAAAGCTAGAAAAGATGGAGAGTGGGGGTGTAAAAGAAAAGCAGTTAAGAGGATTGTTACCTCTCTTAGGTAACAGGAGATCCCTCGCAGAGCGGCTCCCATGGCTGTCGGGGAAGGAAGCTGGAAGTCAAGAGCAGTTTGATCTCTGTTTAGACTGACACCTGAATACTAAAAGCTTTACGCTTATCAGTATGGATGAAAACAAACAAGCGTTCTTGTCACGTTGAAAGCAAATAAAGTGCATGATGGCACTGACGACAGTGAACATGTAAGATGTGAGACTGAAAGGCTCATCGCTGTTGACATGTTGTTTATTAAAACGTCCAACTCAGCAAGTTCATCTCTGCTCATAATTACAGTCGGGAACTTTTGAGGAGTCGTTTTAAACGTTCAGGATTGAACTAAAAGAATAGCCTGGGTTTTGATTTCTTTGGTATGGAGGTATATGTAGAACTTGTTGTTTTTTGACAAAAAGTAAAATCCAACACTACTCTTATGTCTCGTTTTTCCTCTGCAACATTAATTTTAATAGTAAAGTGATTACTGGCTGTGATTCTGAACATTGATACAAGCTGAATTGAAAATAAAATATTGTTTATATTTTAAAATTAGAAATAAAGTCTCTGTAGATTTTCAGGAAATGATTTGGCAATTGTGCCAGTTTTTCTGAAATTTTGAATAATACACAATGCTATCATCATCATCATTTGGATTTCAGGCAGACATTATTCTTCCACAGCCTGCTTCTTTTTGCCAAAATGTCTGTGTAATGTTTCACTTGTTTTCCGATTTGAAAAACATTCTTGTCTGTGCTAGGTTATTTTATAAATGCTATATTATTCTATATTCCGTATACTGTGTCTTATTTCATACCTTTGAAAATGTTGACTAATGTTCAAATGTTTTTAATTGTTAAAAGTCTTGACATTAGTTTTGTGACAGTAAAAATTGTATAAATTATTATAGTATTTTTAAAGCTTGATGTGGTTTTGCTTTATTTTCTTGTGCACACAAGACACACAACATAGTATATTATATATATGGTGTAAAATGTGAGTAAAAATATATAATATAAATGATAATGGATTATAAATTACCATAATATTGTTTAATATTGTGTTAACAAGGCAACGATGATTGACAATGGAAATCAAAACAATCAATTAAATATATAGAATGTTTCTAGGAATGTTTCATTGTAGCACAAAATGTCTTACAGGAGGTGGATGTTCTAAACAGGTGTGGAATCGTTTGGTCTGGTCTGGTTTCACTCGTCTCAAGGCCACGCGAGATTCTCCGATAAACTCATTATGAGTCAGCTTGTCTTCATCGCACACTGACAACCTGTGAAAGACAACGGTGTCAAGTGAGTGACAGATTTATTCAGTCGTGTTTGGAGAGTAACAAAGCAAACATACAGTCCGGATAGTGTGGGCCAGTGATAAAAAATGGCATTAAAAATACCATTTCGAAAGCAGCAAGAGCCAGAGCTCAGACAGAAATGTATATTTATGAATGGGATTAGGCTGATATTTCCGGCTCTGACAGTTTGGTCTAAAGCAAGCGCTTGCTCTCATTTTCAAAGGTTTGTTCGGATATTTGCAGAACTGACACCTCCTCTGCTCCTTTACTCTGCCTTATAGAGATAAACGACTAAATGACTTTTCTCTGACTCCTGTCACCCGGTCTTCGAAAATAGTCCACGTATAAAAATAAAATAAAGCTGCAGGCCGATGTTGGCTGGAGGCGTTGCTCGTTCCTTAGGTGAGCTCTGGAGGTTTTCTCGGAAGCATCATGTATAAACCAGTCCAACTTCCTCTTCTGAGGAACCTTCACATTGATGGAGGTGAAGAACATCTTTCACTGCTGGAAAAAATATTCAGGCTAAAAATAAGAGTTGCCAAGAGGCTCGCAGCAGTCTCCTAGTTTATCCCCCAGATAATTCTAGAAGGTCTAGCGGCGTCAGGGAGGTCTGCTCAGCACACCTACACTCTCACCACTGAAGCAAGATGTGAAGGCTTCTGTCAAAATGATGCTATTCAGGAAGAGATTTCTGATCAAGATGGACTCAGAATAGATTTACAGTCCTGTTCATCAATTGAAGCAGACATTCAGGTGTCCATCACTGACCTCAGAGTCTTCCTGTGCATGTCCTCCTCCGTGATGCCGATGTAGGTGAGAGTCTCATTCCAGACAGGATTCAGCGAGTTACGCACTGTTTTGGTTTTGAGTTTGTTGGCCTATGAGTCACAAAAATCCAAACTGATATATGCGTACATCACATAAACTTCACTTCAAGTTTGCATGTAATAGAATAATCTGATTTATAAATGTTTCATTTTTTTTTTTTTTTTTTTTTAGGTTTTAAAAATGCTGGGTGTTGATTTGTTGATTAAAATATCTTATAGATTTTCATATGTAGAAGCTTTTTCAATTCTGGGTCACAGGGAACTGGAGCCAATCCTAGCAACTCTGGCCCGGAGGCGGATCCAACGCCCTGGATTGGTGGCCAACCAATCACAGAGCAGGACACACAGCCACAGTGACACACACACACACACATATGGGGAATTTAGCATCCTGCTTTTTGAACTGAGCCTCTTACTAACAATTCAAAGGAATCACAGATCATAAGAAACTTAACGAAAATAGAGAGCACACACAAATTCCAAGCAGAAGGTATAAATGGTATGTGACCGATCTAAGATGTTTTATACCTTGCTTGCTCCTGGAAGAAGGTGAAGTTTTACATATGGATCTGCCAGGCCGTTAAAATCCATGGGCTTCAAACCCTGAAACAAAACGATAAGTCATATTGGACAAGGGTGTGAAATGATCTTTCTAGCAGCCACATGTGAAATTAGAGGAAAGGTCACTGACAGAGTTTTGAGGAATGAGTAAAGGATAGTTGAGTGTGTGTGTGTGTGTGTGTGTGTGTGTGTTGGGAACTGTGGAGGTGTGAGACAGATGTTACCTTGGCTCTGATGATGTTACAGTGGAGTGAACTTGTTGTTCTCTCATATCTCAGTTCAAACTCGAGCGTCCCCAGCGAGGCTGCGCGAGCACAGGAAGAATAACACACACAAGTTAGCAACGACGCTGCAATAAATCCTGATGGAAAACAGATTACACCATCCATCACTAAAAGCAATTAAGAAACGCATGTCTGACGAACGTGAGATTGATGACACACACAACAACATTACATTACTGCTGTAAAATTGTGAGCAAGTGGTCGCACGTCTACGACTTTTCCATTGAAAATCAATTTGAAATGAGAACCAATGCCTATTGCATGGATTTTTTTACGATGTATTCTTTATTGTATGAGGTTTTTTTTGTTTTCTGACTCACACAAAGTCACGTGATTTCGTGAGATTATGCAAGCTGTCTGAATTGCTGCAGCATACAGGGAAGAATAATGAGCAGGAACATGCAGGATTATGTAACCAGCTTATAATTTCACTGTATGCCTTTCACAACACATTTCTCTTTGTGTACATGTGATTTACTCCTTTATTTTCTCAGGTACTGTTCTGTACGGTTGCCATCACACTTACTGGATTCATCGCTGTCCGAGCTGCAGATGTCCACCGAGGTCTCAATGCTGCTGGTTGCGGACAGACTCCCTCCTCCAGCACGAGCTCCTGCCCGCAGAGGAGACAACAGACCCCCACTAGCTCCTCCAGTGGCCCCCACCCCGGGGCTGAGAGCCAACGGAGAAGCAGGGTTAGGAGAAACGGGCTCAGCGGTCGGAGAGAGTCTGGGGAAGTAGGCCGAAATCTGTCTGATTGGTCGTATTGGTCCGGGACAGACGTCAATGGCCATGTGTTCCTGGATGGAGATGGTGAGCTTTTTTCCTTTACGCACCGTCATAGAGCTGAAAGCAAAAACATGGTTTTTTTAATGATGTTAGAAAGCAGATGCACACACATTTATGAACATATAGACACATGCACGTGTAAAATAAAGTGTTATTATGGCCACTAGGGACCGTGCTCTGCATTTATCCCTCAAAAACTCAAACCTGGAGTAGTGGGCAGCTTAAAAAGCTTTCACTCAATGCATAATTGTAAATGTACAGCAATTACATAAAGTATGTTTTAGGGTATATTTTTATCACAGAAGTAGAACTGACATGAACTATACATTTAATTACACAGACCTGTGCCGAGGCAGTAATTTGCAGTGCGGGTTTTTCTACGTTAAGACAGACAGTTTTTTATTGCATTACATCTGCAGCAACACTGACGAGATCAGAAAAAGATCTCACACACGTTCACACCAACATCGAGTCAAACGCAGAATGAGCCAAGACAACAGAGGATTCCTAATAGAATTTGCTCCTTTAAGTGATTTTCCACCAGGAATAAACATGAGTTGCAACTTAGTGGAACTCGGTGTAGGAGCAAAGGGAGCCGGAGCAGAAGGCCAGAAGCTGTGCGGCTGAGTAGGTACAAAGCAGCGAGGCCAGAGCATTTGGAAGGGGTTAGAAGAGTTGGAAGAGAGTGGGTGTTTGGATGCCGCGGCTTAAGAAGTTTGTGCTGAGCTCAAGCCTTAAGAACATGCCGTCTAAGCCCCGCTCTCGCTTATGGAGAAGTCGTGAGGAAAAATCTTAGCTTGAAGCCTGAAGCAGTGCTTGGCTGCTTCTCTTCTCCCCACAGGGATGTCGTCTAACACTGGGCTTTTGCTTTCTAATGCCACAAACCCCTGAATATAGCGGCACCTTAGCAAGCCACTCAATTAAGTAAACACTCACACACCAACATATAGACCTGTTTTGCGGGGTCTTTGTGTGTTTTTTAAAACATTTAGCCAATAGCTTTAACTCCATTTTGAATTTACCTTTTTATAGCAAAAATACGTTCTGTAAAACAGTGTCGGTTTAGCTAATTTATATGCGTTAAAATATTATACATTTTGTGTATATGCTCACGGATGGATGGATGGATGGATGGATGGATGGATGGATAGATAGATAGATTAGACGGGGAGTTGTGGGTGGAGCCTGGAGTTTGTTTACGTGACAAACAAAAACTGAATACACTTAAAATAGCAAATCTGTATCTTTATATCATGAAATGTGCTTACTTGTTCATGTTTTAAAAGGCAATGGCCTGTGGTCTATTACAGACCATACCAATGGTCTATTTTGCATTTAGTGTTATTACACCTTTGATTAATTATTGATGTTTTTCCATTTGTCCTCATTGAAAAGGAAAAACTCCCGCTTCTCCTCTTGAAAGCCACAATAAAGGGAGCACAGACCACAGGTGGGCTCATGCTTTCAGCCGCTCGATCATATTTAATGTCATTTGGAAGCATGTGAAGGATTTGGTCTGTTTTTTTTTTGGTCTAGCTTATAGATTTTGTTTCTCTACCAAACTGCCTTATTTCCGTGTGTTTTGACAGATCGTCAGGTGTGTGTTAGATTTTTATTTATTTTTTCTCCAGCTCCACACCTCAGGAGACTGTTCCACTCCAGACATGGCACTAACTGATCTGCCTTGTCAAAACTGTTTCCACAGGGGACTTTTAATTGTAAAACCTTCAACCTGCTTCTCTCGCTCTCAGCGTGAGCTATTAAGGTTTGTCAACTTCGGTTAGCACTTTGCTTTAAGCACCAATAAAACCAGCTAGTTTATTACCAAACATGGAATTGTAAGATTAAAGAGCTGGAACAAGTGGAAGAGCAGACTGACTTTAGAGGAAGAGAGGAAATGAGCTTTTAATTTGATATGAGTCAACCTAAATGCATATTCGTTCTAATCACCGGTTGCATTTCCATTTTTGCATTTAGCCGTCTTTTTTATCCAATCTGAATCACATTACTTAACAGTCGATGCTGAAATGTATTGAAGATTTTCCTGGTGATGAAACACTCAACCTTGTTGTTGCTAGCTCAAGAAATACAGCTTAAAAGTTATACTTGTTTTTTTCTTGGTTTTGTCTTTGGTTAATGTTCTTATTTAGTAAAACTGAATAAGAATTTTTTTAATGCCCATTAAAAAACATCAGATCACTTTTTCTTCTTTCTAGTTAACGAGAACTGGATACAGAAGCAGAAAATAATAAAGGAAAAGCAGGAATAGGACACATACTCATATTCCTGACCTTCAAAGCAATTCTAGCGCACTTGTTCAAAAAGAACATCATTACATTCCTTGACAGTAGGTATTTGTCTCTTTTTGCTTGTCAATTGGTGACAGCTTCCATCTTTATGGATGTCTTTTTCTGTCTCTCTCCATGGTGGTGGCAGGTAGGTTGTCATAATAGCATTGCAGCCGTAGCGCTAATGAGATCATGACACATGGACGCTAACAAGATTAGCGATTAGCTCAGTGCCTCACACATTTTTCCCAAATGTTTTTCTCTGCTTTCAATACAAAATGTATGTAAAATTGTTTATGAAACATTATGGTTTCATTTATCTACCATCATAATTGCTAACCCCAAAAAACATAGCTGGGAAAAAACAATTTGCATTCATTATAAGACAAAACAGCATTTTAGGAAAGTGATGCAGCCCACAATTTTTTTCATTAAACTGCGAGGCTAACCGTATGGCTTCATTTTACTGCTACAGCAAATTAGAATGCAGTTGAATCTACATCGATTTTGACAGACTTCGTACCTTTTTATTCAAGCCACTTCCAGTGCATGTTATTCAACCAGGCCACGCCGCTACTTCCAAGCATAAAAAAGCGCCATTATCGTCTAAACTAAAACATAGCTGTTTTCTAGATACTGTTATGGAAAAAGTTACCATTGTAACAAACTTGCAATCAATTTCAAGTTATTGCAATGCGCCATGGCAGCGGACACATCGCCTGCTGCAGCGAGCGCGGCGCACTAGCCTGCTAATTCTGTCACCTCGCTCACAAAATGAATGAATGTCAGTGCTGGCGAGTGGATCACAGCAAGACATGAAGTGGCTGTTGAGAAGACGCCACCGAGTGGGATGTGGGAGTGATAGGAAGTAATGAAGAGAGATATTCCAGTACTGTAAATTACTGACATGCTTGGTGGTGGGTTGTCACAGTATATTATGGGGCTGTTGGCAATGGAAGCCAAACTCAATGTAGGAAACAGGATGCAAATGCATTCCAATGTGAAGCTTACTCTAGTCGTGGCTGTTTAGGTTGATCATATAGTTGGATGGTTGGACAGGGAGACAAATAACATATTGAAATATAGGTATCTATTGTGTATATACATATACAGTAACTGTGTGTGTAAATGAATATGATATGAATAGATACACACACACTCACACACACACCCACACACACTTTTTTTCTGTACATCTTTTCGTCAATCTACACTTCCATCCATCAGTCTACCACTAAAGGAATCAAACCGTTTGTTCTACCTTGTGCCTCATCAGACGTGTCTTGTTCTCTGTTATCAGTGAATATCAGTGGTCCTGATGCTGAGCACATCTCTGTTCACTCAGACACCGATAGATCAAGTGACAACAGCCTCAAAAAGCAGGTACCGCAAGTTCTGAAGCCCTACTGGTACTGGTCGGAATCAATCATCAATTCTGTCCCCCGGTAAAAATGCAGTGGCTGTCTCAAGTTATAATCCTCTAGAAGCAAAGACAATCGAGGGTGGGATCAAGTGGGGCAGGACGAGGGCGAGAGAGAAACAGCAAGGAGCATAAAGGTTAATGCGCGTGCATACATGACTACATTAATACTTAATGAAGACAGAGTAAAGGTGTGTGGGGGCGTGTGTACGCGCAGAGCAGGAGCGGATGGGGAGAAACTGCGCGGAACTTTTTGTCATTATGGTTTTAAAACGACTAATCCACCGGTTTGAAGTGTTTACTAAAACGTGACTGATTAGCATTAAGCAAAAGCATTTATTTTTCAGAAAAGAGAGGCTAAGAACACCAGACAGCGCAGACATTTAGAATAGAAAGACAAAAAATGTTAGTAGAATGATACAAAAAAAACAATTTCTCTTACCTCTGTTTGTGTGAGTGTGAAAGACTCCCTCATAAACAAGTGAATTCCAAAGCACTGGGGTCTGCACTAACAGGTGGTGCAAAAGAAAGAGATAGAGGAAGGGAGAGAGAGAGAGAGAAGAGGGAAAGGGAGGAGGGGGAGGGAGAAACGGAAAGAGAGCGAGAGGAGGTGGAGAAGCAGAGATGGAAAGGAGTATTTAGCATAGCATCAAAGAATCTATAGGATTAAACACACAGAAATGTGCAGAAGAGAAGGAGGATGAGGGATTTGGGAGAAAGGGAGGGTAAGATGGGAGGAGAGATTTGTTAGATTGCACAATGCCTGGAGAAACAGAGTGAGGAAGAGAAACGAGTGAGCGCGTACATGTGCTGCAATTCCAGTTGCACGTTCACTAATTTCATTTCCTGTGGGCATGTTCACTGCTTTTTTTAAAGCTCTCTCTCTCTTTGTCTATACTTATCTCCCTCCCTCTTTTTCTTCCTTGCTCTCTGTCTGTTTGCAGACTTATTTTGGTCCACACACACTCTCTCTGGAGTCATGCTTTAATAAGCAGGGCTGCTTAAACGGTGACTTGGGATTGTTTGTCATGCACTGAGTGTGTCATACGTGTCTTGTTCTGGTTCTGGTTTTACCAAGTGCTGGTCCATGCATCTGGCACGAGTGTGTGTGTGTGTGTTGTGTTGTGTTTCATAGCGCCGCTGTTGCATGTGCCAAGGGCAGCATCTGTCTCTCTCCCTCTATATAATTTGCTCTAATGATGCCTAATGATACATGCGTGAGAACACACACTCGTGCGGGATCAAATCTGAACACACACTGTCATGAACACACACTTGCGGTGAAAGACGGACTCAGTTTCTATTCCTTCCCAACTCTTTGTAACTCTGACTTTAAAGTCTGCGGAGGATTAACGGTGGTCTGGCATGAGCTGTTTCTCTGTTCTTTGTTTTTTTTTCTGTCCTTTTTTCCCTCATTAAAAATCTCTCCTGTCTTGATCCCCGTTTCCTGAGCGTTTCTCCATCTCCCTCTCTCTCTCTTTTCTTCCCACACACTCCCACTCCTCGCTCTCCTCCTATTCTATCCATCTCTCGGAGGATTGTGTCTCTTCTTTGGCATGCGGAAGCGTGTGCGTGCTAGAGAAGGACTTTGGGGTTTTTTTTATCTGTCCGTGCCTGCTTGCTTCTATCTCTTTTTTTAATATCTCATCACCTCGGCCTCCAACACCCAGATGCGTGATAGATCGGCTGCTTATGAAATAACTCATGTTGTTCCTTTTTTGTTGTTAGGACGCTATCACACTGATCAGTGGACTCCCCGGCCTAGACGTAATGAAAGCAGAGCGTCTGGCTGATGGCAGCGCAGATAGAACACGGTGCCGACCTGCTGTACCAATTAGCCAGTCTCATGCTACTGATCATCTGCTCGGCCTGGGTACGTGGACCGCACAGCGTCTGCCACGTGAGCTTTTCATTCAACCCTCTAATTTCAGTTGATTTTACATCAAGTAAACCCAGTGAGGTTAAACGGCAGCGTCGCAGAGGCGTGATCACCAAAGGCCCAAAAGTTCAGGGATTATTCAAATAATAGGATTTCACCAGCTTTAGATGGTAAAGTTTGGACATGTTGTGTTCATTTCTCGAGGCGGATATTGGTTGATTGCTATCACAAGATTTAAGACTGCTATCTGTCATTGCTGTTATGTGTAAAACACTGAACAAAGATGTGTGGATTAGAGCAAGGAAGGACTTTTAGGCGGATAGTTTCACATTAAAACTTTGCCAGGAAAATCTGTAAGTGATAAGGGGAGATATGCTTTGGGTATTTAAATGGATAAAACCTGCCACCTTCAACTTAGTAGAGGACGATGACATGATTAGAACTGCTTTGGGACCCACCGCAAATAATGCGTCCTCACGAGACACCATCGAGTCAAAACACACGGTGTGAGGATGAGAAGCGAGAAGCTACACACACACGACACCCGCGGGAGACACTGGACGACTGCTGAGACCTCGCTGCGCACTGCACTGATCAAGAATTGAAATTGCTATTTTTTACACATTGTCTAAAACGGCAAATGTCATGTGTAATGTCATTCAAACCATTAATTAGTTTATTTATTGCAAATAAGGAAATGTGTCACTACTGTAATCAAAGAAACATTCTAATAAACAGTTACAATAAATATAATTGTTATATTTAAAATATATAAATTGTTATACATAAAGTACCGTATATATTTAAAATATATTATATTTTATATATACTTTTAAATGTACTTATACACACTCAAAGACAGACGGATACTTCAGCATAATTATTGAATATAATATATTTTCTGGGCTATAGAGCAAAAGGAAAAAAGGGGCTATTACAATATAACTATCAAATTAGTCTACACTTTAAAATAGTGCATTTATTATGATGTAATCTACACTTAGCTATCTTACTCTTAGTCACACAAAACTTATTTTAGTTATTTTATAGTGCCACAAATATCACTTTTGAAAAAATTATTAAACATATAAAAATGTATCAATATTTAATGATTATTGACTGTCAAGAAAATGAAAAGGACCTTTGTGTGAAAAGAATCCAAATGGCATACTTTTTAACTCAAAGGAGAGACAAAGGTCTAATCTTAAATTAAATACATTTCTTGACTCGTTTAATTTAATGCAGACAAATATTGTTGCACTTGATGAGTTTCTTTTGGATCAGCCTCTCTGTCTGAGCATGTCTGAGAAACAAACGAAATGGAAATAAATCTGCAGCAGAGAGAATGTCCATGATAACGCTTCACACTTTCACATCCAAATTAGTTTTGCGTAGGACCAAAACTAGCAACAAACATATCGCTCTGCCAACGAAAGCAGGAGCTTCTCAAATGCATTGGGATTGATTTTTTTTCCCCCAACTGGTGTTTTCTTCAAATGTGATTGTGATTGAGTGGAATTGAAAGATGAGACAGGCTCAACAGTGTTATTGAAAGAAATGGAAAGATCAAAAAAAAGAGAGAGAGAAGAGGGGGAACACTGTTTCTTTTGAGTGACAGTGACACTGACACTAACAGACATCAAAGTGATGATGTCACGTCCCCTAAACCCGACCTGGCTGTCACCATGGTAATGAGTTTCAGCACAACACAGCCAGTTGTTTGCGCTGGATTACACGCCGTTCGTGGCACGTTTTGATGTTCTTCTAATAGTCCAATGACACTAAAATTCACACGAGCCTTTGTCTGGCTGACTTCTTCTGAAGAAAGCATCTATAAATGAGCGATCCAGCATCCAGGACTGGGAATCAAGGAGGTGGTGGTGGGAGAGAAAGGAGTCAGAAGGGTCCGAGAGCACATTAATGTGTATGAAATTAAAACTGAATTCATATCCTCAAGATTAATTAGAGGCCATTAGAGACTAACGAGGCAGAGACTCATTAACCCAGTGGAGCTCAGCATCTTTATTGGTCCACACCAAGGCGGACTGGAATTTGCAGGTGATGGTGTAGAAATCCGTGAATAATTTGTTCATTTGGCACAAATAACATGTCTGAACAAGCACCGGAAGAAGAGATGGGAAAAGAGCAGAAGGTGAACAGAACGCAGCCGAGGGAAATGACTAAGTGGCATTAAAGCAGAAGAAATAAACCTTTACAAGGATCGAGAATTATTATTAATCAAGCCGGTTCCGTGCAATATGAAAGCAAGTGTTGTTCAGTTTAATTGCCTAATCACTGAGGTTTTAAAGTCTTTTGTAATTTACCCTTGCAATGAAAAATGTTAACATGCACTTTTTAAAGTTTGGTTTGCTGCACTGTTATATAAAGAGAGATTATTTTTTAATTATTTATCTTGTTAATTTTTTAATTATTACTGAATAAAATTGTACTTCAAATGATTTAACTGACTATTTATAATTACAAAATGTACATTTAATTTATAAATAATTAATATATTATTCATGTTTATATTATTATTTAAAATTAGTAATATTGACATATATTTGTCATTCATGTTTTAATTTGAAAAGAAAATCATAATAAATAATAGTACACTTTTTACGCTTAATAAAAAGGTATGCTTAATAAAAAAAAATACCTTACACTTATACACTATAACTGTAGTGTATTCCAAATACAATACACTTTTTTGCCACAGTCCTCAATACACACATTTTTCACAATTTTGCCCATTGTTTATTAGAAACAATGCATTAACTCACATTTTCACAACTTTGCAAACTGTCTTGAGATGTACAAAAGTTTTTCTGTGTGTTTTACAGTTGCTGGTTTTGCTGTCTCCAGACGCGTGGCCACTAATAAGTGGAAGGAGATGATGCCAGTGTGTGTTCTGAATGTCCAAACCTCCTCTGACACTCAGACGTGAGCGCTGGCCCGAGTGTCGTGATCTCAAAGCTCCTACAGAGGGGATCCTACAGGTGTTCAGACCTGTGCACTACACTACAACATAGAGCAGAGTTTGTGATTCCGTACACACTCTTCATACCCATCTGTCTTTCCCTTCACACACACACACACACACACACACACGCGCATTTGTGCAGAGGTATAGTCGTGGTCTCTGTGGTGTCTTTTGGAAATTCCAATGGCTTGTTGCTAGGCAACAAGAAGAGCATCTCTCCCCATAGATATAAGAGGGTGGGAAAGGGATTGAGAGATGGAGGAGGTGAGTTAATACTTCAAAATATTATTCTAAAACTGGTCTGAAAAGTTTCTGATGTGAGCAAGTAAGTTCAATGTCTCATTACTCTCATCAGGAACCGATCTCCGATGCTAAATGAAGTGGCATTGATTGAAAAAAACACATCAGTTTGACTGCCTATTATAAGTGCATTAGTTTAAAAACTTTTTTTAAAAATTGGTTCAACAATTTTTCAAAACTGAATTTTAAGAGACCTTGTTTGTTGTTTTTGCAGGAGTCCTTGTCACTACACGTGTGTTTATTCCAGTGATTATGGAAAGGAAAGAAAAAGAGGATTGAGCTGCCGCAGTCTGTACGTGGGAGAATGACATAAATGGATTATCTTGTGTTACGGTACAAGCAGAGTGCACGGAGGAGGTGTAAAGGACACAGATTCATTCCTTTCAGTGCACGCACGCGTGTGTGTGTGTGTGTGTGTGTGTGCGTGTTAAGCCCGATCCCTCTCGATGTGATTATTTTTTAATGAGCCAAGCTATTTCTAAGATCTTTTGCCTCCAGGACTTGGGCTATTCCAATGCAATCTGATTTGAATCTTCAAATTCAATTTTTTTTCTAACTTATTTACGGTAGTTGATCACATTACAGGACTTTTCGTTCTTTTGTTTTAAGACGATTATACCCTATTTGGCCTTCTCCAGATGAAAGGCTCTGGGCTACAGATGACTGTACACTTCACTGCTGACCTTCACACCGTCATTACATGCAGCACGCGTTTGGACACAGAAAACTGACCAACATGCGAAACTCCCAGGCCAGGGATTGATCAGGTTTTAATAATGGCTTGCTTTTGTGGGCCTATAATTCTGCAAGCTGTAAAAGTGTAATGGATCATTAAACATTCATCGAGTTTAAAAGTGCACAGGTTGTAGATAATACTTTGAATATTAAGCAAAAAGTGCTTTCATATTCATGACACATTTGCTGCCTTGAATTTGAGATGAGGGTTTAGCTAAAACCATCTAAAAAAATGTCATTGTCATTAAATGTTTCACCTATATGGAGATTGATGTATGTGTGAAACAATTGCTATATGACAGAAAACAAACCACAATTGCAGTGGCTTTCTTTGTCTATTGCATTTTTCTCATCTCAAAAGGCAAATGATAATGCAGATCAAATTTGCTTTGAACTGCTCGCTACAGCACTTGCTTCTCAAAACGCTCTTAAATGAGACACTGGCGCTTGTGGATAATCCTCTGTGCGAAATTCATTTCCATGTTTCATACTTGGCTCCATGATTATTTTTAACCGCTTCACTGCTGCCATCTTTCTGGAGGCATGGTGCTTTCGTGGGAGGTTTGCGGCTTCACTTGCATGGTGGCTTTATTGTTTGACTTGTGGACTTGAATGGAATTTTAGCAATAGGAAAGAGACATGTTTAGAAACTT
>SOMO01000046.1:831241-841714 GCA_028128575.1 Paedocypris carbunculus | reverse complement strand
GTTAGAAGGACAGGAGAGACGTTAAGAGAGAGACGGTAGACAGAACAAAGAGAGGAAGATTTGGGCACTTCCCAGACTGAATTGATTTCACAAACACTGTGTTGAAGTCTTTTATTTTTAGAATATGTTTCGGGACGGCAAGATCCATCTAGCGGCGAAGCAAGATAAGATTGAAAAGACCCTGACACCCTAGTATGTTGGTATTTTACACACAAACATATTCACTAAGTAGATTTATAAGCATTTCTATTATTTTTTTTTCTTTAGGTAAATTGCTCCTTGAATCTTAATCCAGTGAACTTCCAAAAACCAACACTACAAGGTATTGAGGCTAGCAAGCTTCTGAGATTAATGCAATATATATAAGTTAGACGATTGGAAATAGATTTATATTTTATTTTATATATCTATTTTATGGATGTACATTGTTTTTTTGGTTATTTTATGAAATGCTAGATGAAGAAAAAGCCGAACCTCTCTGGCCTGCTTCACCACCCAGAGCAACAACATCAATAGTCATTGATCTGAGCGATTCTGAAGAAGAACCAGAGCAACTTCAAACACAGTACGTGCGTGGTTGGCAATACACATTTCTTTTCAGATTTTACGCAATGATATGCGTTTCTGGATGTTATAATAACTTTTCCTTGTTGACCCCAATTAATTGCAGTTTGTCTCATTTTTAGGGAAGTGCTTTTTTCTCCATCTCCACCTCCTCCTTGCCCTCCAGTGCGACAGGGCAGACGAGCAAACAAGAAAATACAGTGTGTATCACTCAGTCACCACAGAAGCCCTTTCCCTTCCGTGACAGTGTCTGATCTTTTTCATTTCATTTAATTGTCTCCTTTCTGCCTTTTGAAATGTGCCACTTAAGTAGCAGCAAATAATGTGGGGAAAAAGAACAGTAGCGGAAATAATACAATTTACAGCCACTTGGGTCGAGGGTTATATGAAAGGCGTTGACATTTGTTTTCTATCTCCATCTCTAGAGAAATCAACAGGAAATTGGATGCCATTGGTTCTCTCATCTGCCTGTCGCCCGAGCATGAACCAATTATTCAAAACCTAAACTCGACTATGGATGACTTTGATGATGACAGTGACATCATTATCATTCCCTCTAGCACCAAATCGCGCTTTGCGAATACACAAGACAGAGAGTTTGCCCGAGAAATTTCGTTAAAGTTCAGATGCCGAACCGAAGTGGTTAAAATCCCTATACTGTCTGTGAGTGGAATAACATTCCTGTTCTAAAATCAACCCTGGCCAATAAAACATCAATTTCAAGTAAACGTTGTGATCAAATTTCTCATCACAGACGGCCCCTCTCAGTAAAGCTGTGGAACAGCTGGCGGTGAAACTCGACGTCCCGGCCGATCAGATTTTGTTATTAAAGAAAGATATTGATCTCCCTGTTCACTCCACGGTCAGTGATCTGGGCCTCGGTATTGCTGATATCATAGGTAACCGAAAGCAATCTTTTCTTATTGAATGAATGAGTACAAACCCAGTCGTGTTTGTTTCTTACATTGATCAGATTGTGTAGTGACTGAGAAAAGCAAGCAAGAAGAGCGCCAGAGTGACGTCATCACCGTGCGATTTCAGGGGAAAGAGAAAAGCTCCGTGCAGGAATATTCTCTGAAAAAGGTTTGTGCTTTGTTGTGTCCAGTCTTTAACTAGAAAAGTATGTGTGGTTTAATCATGTGTATGTTTTTTCTAGGATGCTCCTTTAGGTTCCATCCTGACTCAGTACGTCTCCAGTCTAGCCGCCAGCTCCAGACGCAAGGCTAGGTTTTTTTTTGACGGGTCAAGAGTCACACATGATCAGACCCCAGCTCAGCTAGACATGGAGGACGGTGATATTATTGAAGTCTGGGCCTGATAGCTGGGTTATATTGGTTTGGCACTACATATAAAAGTTGAATTTCTCTTTGAGTAATTGCTCACATTTTGTAAGGGGGGAAATGTTTTGTAAGGTTTCATACAGATTGAAAACACCAGACAGTTCCTTATGACTGCTAAAAGATATTCATGTGAAGAGTTTGTTTTATTCAAAGAAGCTGACGTGTGTATATGTGATGAATGTTTTTCCTTCCAGTCACATTGTACTAAATAAAGCTATTTATATATATTGGCTATACTGGTTTTCAGTTGATTTTTCAGTTCAAAGTTCTTTCTATGTGAAGAAAAACAGGTTATAATGAAACACGTTTTGACATCTGGGGCTCTGGAGTGTGATTGGATTGATGCTAAACAAAAGGTCTAAAACACATTAATGGTTAAATGCAAGACTGTTGATCATCATCAACATCTAATCACTTCTTCAGGATGAGCTACTTTGAATAAACCCTCGCCGGTTCTTCAAGACTAACGGATATTGTAGATATTTACACTGCATCTACTGTCAATGCTTATTTACATTTATGCAGGTATAGTTACATTTATACAATTTGTACAGTTATAAAGTGATGTTTAACAAAAAATGTACGTAAAGATATGTTACAGTCCACTTTATTATATATTTAAAACATTGTATTGTATGTATTTATTGTATTACGAATATATTTAGACAGTATAGTTGTAAATACTATAATTTCGGCACCAATATTTAAAGTTCATTTTAATACTATGCGAACCTGAGAGGCGAAACAAGTCACGTGACTTGAAGCGGAAGTATATCGTCATTCCAACATGGCCTCGCGCTGAGCCTAAAGATCAGCAATAAAACTGACCGCGGCACAGTTCGCCAGAATCTCTCGGCTAGAAACGGAAGATGTTTACGCAGGAGATCAGGTAAAAACAGCTCCCGTCAACCACACCGAGCCACCTGCGGAAGAACTTTGAAAGCGGGTCGGACTTCGCCTTGCATTTTCCAGGTAAACAACAGACTTGAGGACTGTTTACTAACATTTGCAGCGCAAAAGACGCATGATTCGGCAGATTGGGGATTTGGTTAAATTGGTTAACTAGATTTCGTGCTGTTTAGCCTGGTGTGTTTAGTTTCCTTGCGTTTGGTGTGTTTTAAAGTTTACAAGAAAACGACGAGAAGGTTTCATCGTTCGGACGCGTATATTCCTAAATATAACTTTATTTATGGTAACCTCGAAATATCTGTGCATTGACCTGAACTTAAAGTTATTCTACGTACAACAAGTGATTGTAGTTCTTAGGCAAACGGGAATTCTAATGCGTTGTTGTTTCAGGGAGCGTGTTGCTTAACCTAGTATCTAGACTAATATTGGTCAAGACTTTTGAAATGTCATCAGTCAGCAAAACTTCTCAAGCTTCAGCTGACTCACAATCTGTGGTTAGAGATAAAGACTTCAAGCTGCAATAGAAACGTATTTGATTTCACAGACAAACATGCTGATTTATTTGTCTATTATGATGTAGTTGTACTCTTCTCCCTCTTCATTGGATTCACATGATGAAGGTTAATTCCCATCACAAGCCTGGAATGTGACGCATCCCTTTTTAGTGCATTAGCTATTTCAATGGCAGTGTTCTGACCTTGCCGGACTGTACATCAAGGATTGTTTTTATCACTCACTAATCAAAAAGACTTAATAAATAAAAATACTTGCATTTTATTATCCACGTCTTTTCTGTAATTGTATTTTCATTAACAGTATACAATCCGCAATACAGAAATGGTTTTTGATATTGAAAGTTGTTTAAAGGGTTAAGTGTTAGTGGCTCGCATAGTTTGCATAGGTACTTTGTTTGCCATCAGTAAACAGACGGACTTTGCTCTTCATTTCCTCTTTAGCATTTGACCTGAAAACTGTCCGTTTGTTTCAACTACAGAAATCCGTAGTGGGTTTGCTCTACTTTCTCTTATCTACTGGTTTTCAGCAGTGGTGATGTCACGAGCCGATGCTTTAGACGACACGACGCCTTTCTTCTCGGATGACAATGATGGAGACGGGCCTGTGGAGAACGGGGTGGGACCTGCTCTTCCCGAGGAAGAGGAAGAGGAGGAGTCTGCCAGCGGAGTGTCTGAGAGGAGAGCCATACTCACCGTGGTGGTTCTCTGCTTCATCAACCTGCTAAACTACATGGACAGATTCACTGTGGCAGGTAACAGAGCCAGAAAAACATGTCCTCATTCTTTTAATCCTCGCTCTGTGGTGGAAAAAAGTTTTAGTGGTTCCTTGTTGTTCACTTATGAACAGAGGTGTCCAAGAATGTGTCTTATGATATGAGAAAGTGGCTCATTAACACTAATGATGATATTTATATGCTACTTTCTCATATCATATTCTAAGGGTGCTCTGTTTTTTTTTTTTTTGTAAACATGTGGCTAATAGATAGACCAGTTTTCTACAGTTTACATTACGCATCTTCTCTTATAGGTGTACTTCCTGACATTGAGAAATTTTTCAATATTGGCGATGGAAAATCGGGTCTTCTTCAGACAGGTGAGCAAGAGTGAGCAAGAAATCCATCCTGAAACATATGAATACATTTGATTGAATTGAAACTTTCTACCGTTTTTATTTCTATTGCTTAAATCTGTTGTGCAGTGTTCATCTGCAGTTACATGTTCCTGGCTCCGCTGTTCGGGTATCTGGGTGACCGCTATAACAGGAAGATCATCATGTGTGTGGGAATCTTCTTCTGGTCTGTGGTGACACTGCTCAGCTCCTATATAGGGAAAGATGTAAGTGCAACATCAATTTCATGTTTTTACAAATGCATGTACAGTATAGGAGTAATCCACAGGATTCCACACAGTTGAGTTTTCACCTCAATGTGATTTCTGAGATGAACTAATGATGTGAGGGGATCTTTTTCAGTATTTCTGGGCTCTTCTGTTGACACGAGGCCTGGTGGGTGTGGGAGAAGCCAGTTACTCCACAATTGCTCCTACCATTATTGCCGATCTGTTTATTAAAGAGAAGAGGACCAACATGCTCTCCATCTTCTACTTTGCAATCCCAGTGGGAAGGTGATAACACGGACACATTCATAGTTCTTAATTATGAATTGCAGTTTTTCAAAAGCGACATTTTCTCTTTTTTTGTTTTGAATCACATGATGTGATGGACATCAACAGTTCATGAGCTTATCACGGGATTCACATTGCCTTTGAAATTAAATCAGTCGTTTCCAGGCATCTTTTATTGACTTATATAATGTCACTGTTATTTTTAGCTGTAGTTTCAGCCTGTAGAGCTGGTGACATGAAAGTTTGTAAATGAAAAGTTCTGTTACTTAAAAAAGTTTTAGTATACATGATGTGAAGTTTTTCTTTGCTTGCGTGCACTCCGTAAATTAGAAATCAAATGTTTGTGTCTATATTGTAAATACATTACTATAGTACGTTCATAATACAGACATTGATTGTGACCCAGTATTACGTGATGTTTTTGTGTGTGAATTAAATACTGAATTCTAGATCACAGTGAAAGAACAATAGACTACTGTACTGTGCTTTGAGTTTTGTTCAGCATATTTTAACTATGTTGTGACAAATACAATTTTTATTTCTATAAACCATCCAAACCTTTCATAAACCAAAATCGACATTCTAGTGTGACACACGTTAAAACTTTTCGAGTTCACAAGAATTTTAATAAGATTAATTTTTGATTATAAGTTGTGTATTGTTAATGGACTTGAAACTGTAAGTAAAAAGATGGTCATGAAACTGTAAGTAAAGATAAATGAATGGTTAATCTCTGTAAGTGTGACTCTGTGGCCACTTCCTGTCTGTGGGCTGGTGTCAACTTCCTGTGATACAGTCGGTGAAGGTCATGGGTTTAATTCCCATAAAGCGTTTCAGCAAAATATAGTTTAATTTATTTTACAGAAATGTATCTACTTAATTGACTAAAATGAAGATATGCTTTACTTTTCAGTGGTCTGGGTTATATTGTGGGGTCAAAGGTGGATGCTGTGGCAGAAGACTGGCACTGGGCTCTTCGGGTAGGCTCACATGCTCGACACTCATTTCATTACATCACACTCTTTGCACCCGTCTACATCCTGTTTGGTTTTCTTAGGTCACTCCTGGCCTCGGCCTTCTAGCTGTGATACTCCTGGTCTTCGTGGTTCAGGAACCGAACCGTGGTGCTATCGAGGCTCATCCCGAGCACACGCTGCACAGAACCAGCTGGCTGGAAGACATGAAAGCTCTCTGCAGGAAGTAAGTCTCGTCTCAGGCACAGCTACAGGTCACATGTCCTGTCTGTTCACTTTTCATGCTTTGCATTGTCTGATCATGTGCATTGTCTACATCATTTCCTGTTCCTGGTGGCCTATGCTTATCAAGCATAAAATTGCCTTTTCTTTAGTTTGATTTGACTAATATATATTGTCATCACAATATTCATTTATCTTATAGAACCATGAGTTTATGACATTATTTTTGTACACAATGTGTTTATTGTATTTTTATTTTTTTTTTTTTTTTCAGTCCAAGTTTTGTGCTTTCCACATTCGGCTTCACGGCTGTGGCCTTTGTGACCGGATCTTTGGCTCTTTGGGCTCCGGCCTTTTTGTTCCGAGCGGGTGTTTTCACCGGGGAGAAGCAGCCGTGTTTAAAAGTGCCGTGCGACACCTCAGACAGGTACGGCTGTGCTTCACACACACACACACACACACACACCGCGTCTTTATCGCAGCTGCCCACCGCGTCTCTTGTCCCGCAGCATGATTTTCGGGATCATCACCGTTGTGACGGGAATCCTCGGCGTGGCGAGCGGCGTGCAGATCAGCAAAATGCTTCGTATTCGAACCCCGCGAGCCGACCCGCTGGTGTGTGCGGCCGGACTCCTCATCGCTGCCCCTTTTCTCTATCTCTCCATCATGTTTGCCCAGGCTAGCACCGTAGCCACATATGTGAGTCCTTTTATATTTCTACACGTCTGTTGTGTAATACAATTTTGCTGGAGTCATCGTTTTTTTTTTTCGCCTCCTCATCAGGTTTTCATTTTCCTGGGTGAGACGTTCTTGTCAATGAACTGGGCCATCGTTGCTGACATTCTACTGGTGCGTGGTGTTTGCGACTGAACCATCTGGATTTTTCTTTGATTGTTTGTGTGTTCTGTGCGGTGGGTCGGGTCACAAGCGGATGGAAATGGTGTTCGGAATGTGCCAAACTATTAAGACTATTGGCACTTTTGTCCTTAGTTTAGATGTTAAGTTTTCTCATTTATTTTCCGTTTTTTAATCTTTTCTCAGTACGTTGTAATTCCCACACGCCGCTCCACAGCAGAAGCGTTTCAGATCGTGCTCTCGCATCTGCTGGGCGACGCCATCAGCCCATACCTCATCGGAGTGGTACGTTTGTTTTTAACATTATTCAAGGATATCATTCATTCATTTATTCCTGGATAAATAAAAGAGTTTGCAAACTGTGCATATTTGTGTTTTGGTGTAGTGGGCCACAAATTATGTGGCTGAATATAATTCGTAAAATCTTTTGATTTTGTCTGGAATATTCTTTCATACTACACCGTACACTAATATACTCTCCTTCTGTTCTATTCTAGGTGTCTGACTCGATGAAGAAGGGAGATTCTTTCATGTGGCAGTTCCGGTCACTTCAGATGTCTCTTCTCCTCTGCTCTTTTGTGGCTGTGGCTGGCGGAGCTTTCTTCTTAGCTACGGCTCTTTTCATCGAGGAAGACCGGAATCTGGCCGAGAACTACATCTCTGCTGGTGAGTGATGACATCACGGTTTGAACTTTGACTTTTCAAACGTAATTTTACAATTATTTGCATAATTTCAGGCTAAGCAAATTATTATTATTATTTTTTTTTTCAATCAGATCTGTTATGCAAGCCACATTTTCAGCAAGCGCATGAAGTTTTGTTTTTCTTTAAACAGATGATGCACCGATTGTGGTTCCAAAGAAAGGAAGATCCACTAAAGTAACAGTGTCTAGTGTTTTAATATAAGGAAATGGTTTGGTCTCTGATTCAGTCTCTGATTGGCTGAAGCAGATGACTTTGCAGCCAATGCTGGAGCAGGGTCAGATAAATAATCACTGTTTCATTTTATAGTAATTTATATTTTTTACTTTTATTTTGTTTTTGTCTAGAAACTGCTACGAGAATTATTGAAACACAAGTGCAGGAGGAAATATATTTTTATTTTTAATGGGCTTAGGTTATATATAGGCCTTTTCAATTGACTTTTTATGTACGTAGTAATTAAAGATTTTTTTTGTTCAGTGAGATGGGCCAGAGCTAGTAAGCCTTTGTCAAATATCATTTTTATTTTATCTTGTATACGCTTATATACATACGTTTTTAAAGCCCATCAATGATCTGCTTTTTCATTTCAGCTTTGGCTCCGGCTCATTTCACATGCATTAAACTTGTAGCGTCCAAATTAAAAACCGAACACTAATGCTGCCTCGACTTCATTAATATAAATCCATGTCATAATACTCAATTATTTGAATGGAATTGTTAATAACTTTTCAATGGTTTGAAACGTGCTAACATTCTCCTTCAACAGTCTAGAAACGACGTTTGTGCATTTTAAAGTTTTGTTTGTTTTTTTTTTTACTTTCTCAGAGTATTTTGAACTTGCCAATTTTGTTTTAATGTTGTTTTATATTAAACACAGAATTTGATCTAATCACTCTCTGTGTTGTTCCATTGTTGGGGGATATTCCGTGCCCCTCAGTCTAATGCTGATGCATGTATAATATTTTCCTGCGTCTGTAAACTTTAGTGATGGTGTTGTGGAGTGTTGCTCGCTGCGTGCAGTGATGAAGATGAGATCACAAGCTTTCAGTTGCTGTGGTTTCCTGTTAGTACGTGGGATATAGAGATACACGCGCGTCTGCCATGAACAGTGAATGAGCCCAGCGCAAACCAATCTAAACAGATCTTTAATGTAACGCTGTACTGGGAGAGTGTGTTTCTCTACTAAATGTCACCCTGTGATTTATTGGTGTGTGTCTGTAGAGCAAAAACTCTGAACGGTGGCAGGGGGAGGAAAGATCGGCAGAAATTACTCAGCGCTTGCCGCGGCGAGCAAACGCTTTGCAACATTGCAAACGCTTCTGCACTTCTTGCTTTCCTTGGGATTGAACCTACATCTCACGTGTTGCAAACACAAGCTCTACTGCCAGAGCCACAGTGAAGCTCCACTGTCAACAACTGTTCAAATTAGTGCAGGAAAGTTTACGCCAGTTATTCGATGCATCCGTTATTCAATCATTTCATTATATATTGTTACACAGGTGCATCTGACACCATAAAATATTATTTTGATCCAAGTCGGGTGCAAGCGCTGTTTGTAGGTTGGGTGTGTGTATACTACTGTTGAAAGGTTTGGGGTCACCTGAAATGTCCTAATTTTTGAAAGAAAAGCACTATTTGGCAATGAAAATAACTTTAAACTAATCAGAAATACACTCTATACATTGCTAACGTGGTAAATAACTATTCTAGCTGTGAATGTCTGTTTTTTGGTCCAATGCATAATGTATCTGTAGATACTTTGTATATAAGTGTAGAGGCCCATTTCCAGCATCTGTCACATTAATTGGAAATTGATTGGAATTGCGTTGTTTAATCATGTTATCATTGCTGTGCGCTTTGAGACAGTTAAAAATGTGAAAAGCGCCTTACAAATACTCATTATTATTATTATTATTGCTGGAAAGCAATAAAATCTGGAGCATCACATTTGTGGGGTCAATCAAACGTTCAAAATGGCCAGAAATGGAGAACTTACATGAAACTTGACAGTCTATCCTTGTTCTTAGAAATGAAGGCTATTTCATGTGAGAAATTGCCAAGAAACTGAAGATTAGACCCCAAACTTTTGAGCGGTAGTTTTTATATATAAAAATTGTTAGAAATATGAACATGCTGCAAAGAATACAGCTTTTTTATAAAACAAAATGTAAAATTAACTGTAAGCTGGGCCTGATGTGACCTCGGACTTTGAGATGTTTTATTGAATATTTAATTTCTACCTATTCTAATCTTTTTTTTTTTTTAAACATTGTACAGTGTAATAGAAAAACAATTTCCAAAGTATATTATAAAAATAAGTCAAAACTTCTGGCTGTAAACTTGAAATGTTTGGACGGAAGCAAAAAGGATGACAATAAAGTTGAGCTTAAAAAGGAGAAGGAGGAAAAGATGCTGACTGGTGCGAGTGAGAGAGCGACACTTTCTCTGAGCCTATGAAGAGGCAGCGAGTAGAGAAGAGAAACCTGAAGGTGAAGTTCTCAGCGGCAATGGCTCTGCAGATCAGATAACTGGTCCAAGTCGACATGTCTCACTGCTGGGACTGAAGACTGGAATATTACTATCAACAGAAACTTTCAGGCAGAAAACACCTTTGAAGATCTTGGTGTTGGAGCTTTGAAGATGGTGGCATCTTCAGTGTGAGCGGTTCCATGTCGAGGTGAAGAAACTGCTGTTGGCTTTGACTTTCCAGGAGAACGTGAAGAATCGTGAGCTGCTTTGCTGTTGAGAAACAGGTAAACTTTTTTT
>SOMO01000046.1:812098-825947 GCA_028128575.1 Paedocypris carbunculus | reverse complement strand
TGTAAAAGTTGTGGACTTCAGAACAAAGAATTGTGGCTCAGCAAAATATATTAAACAGACCTTAAAATCTTGATAAAACTGACGAAGCTCCTCAAAATGTTGTGTTCTTTGCTGATTTGAAGAGGCTGGAAAAATGGGATAAATAGATTTTTAAAAGGAGATGAAAGAAAATCAATGAGTCCAAAGTCAAAACTGAACTAACATGAGGACAAACCTTTGCCGCTCTTGCCTTCCTGAGGACTAGCTGAACTATCCGTCCTTTCCTTGGACAGAATTTCATTCACTGAAATGCCAAAAAAAAAAACACAATCTGGTGAGATTGATTATCTGATTGAGTGAGTGATATCACCATCATACACATCTCACCATCTACAGGAAACAGAGGGGTGGGACCGCTGGGTTTCGGGGACACCATGTTAACCGAAGAGGTATCCAGGTAGGTAGGAGCAGGGTCCTGTGATGGAGCGTCTGGTTTAGGAGATCGAGAAACTGGACCAAAATAAAAACAACAGAACATCACATTAATTTCAAACACACCAAAACAACAGCTTGATTTTGAATCATCTTAAACATCAATTTACATCTCATTCAGACTGCGTTTTACCTGTAGGGGACGAGTGGGAGTTTGAGGTTCGCAAGTTTCTGTTGTTCTGGCCGGGCCTTTGAGATTTGGGTGACATTCTAGATGATACTGTTCAAATGTAAAAGCGTCCATCAGTAAGTGGAAATATAAAAACCAGAATGAATATGGAAAACCTCACCTCCATTGACAGGCCGGGCCGAGTCCGACAGCGACTGTGGATGTGAGAGTGAATGTGGGAGTGTATGTGGGGAAGGGGGGCTGGAGTGACCCAGCTCAGAAGGGCGGGGCTGTGTCGGTGGGCTGCTCTGTGATTGGTGCGCAGAATAGCCCCCTCTGGCCGACTGAGGGTTGCTTCTTTCAGATGGAGAAATGGACTGACTACTTCCAGAGTTCAGAGGTCGTGGGGAAACAGTTGAAGGGCCAGGTCTGTTTGTCCGATTAGGTAAAGAGGACACAGCGCCCCTTTCACCCCTTCCAGAAACACCCATTTCTCGGTCCCTTGCACGTTGTGGTAGGGGAATGTATTTGCCTTCCCTAAAAATCCAAAACAAAGCAAACATCGATGTCAGCAAACAGTCTGAAATGACCCAGAAACACCAAGACAAACCTGCTGCCGGCACTGGAGAACCCGGGACTGTCTCTTCCCCTTTCTCGTTCTCCTCCGTCCCGAATCACAGCACTGAATTTGTCTTCCTCTGATTTTCCATCGTCATTCTCCAGAGAGACTCTGTGGCGATACTGTGCACTCGCCTCAATCTCGTTGGCCAAGCGGGCGGCGCGAGCTTCTCTCTGTCGGAAGCCTTCTGAACTTCCTCGCTCCAGAGGAACGCTAAAAGAAACAGAGGCAATATTTAGCCAACTACACATGTAGAAAAGTCCACTGACACTTCTCAGGGAAAGCAGACATTTGTTAAAATTGAATTGTAATAAAAGTGTTTGCTAAATGACTGTAAAGTAAAGACAAAAATAAAGAAATATTGATGGAAATAAAATTCTCATGTTGTAGCTTACGTGTACATGGAGAGGCTAGAGTCATAGGTAGACTTCACCCCATACGTCTCCTCATTAAAGCGGAACATCTCACTAGCATCCCAACCATTAGACTAAAAAAAACAAAACAGATTGATTAATGTGAAACCTGATTCTCAGGATTGTGTGTAATGCAATTGGAGACATCAAAACTTACTGTATCTGTCTCTAGGTCAAAATTCTCTCCATTACTGTCACCTCCATCCCACCGCTGAAGAACCTTCTCTCGGTGATCCCCGTTTACTCTTGTAGAACTGATGGCGGAGTCTGTGAAAGTGTCTAGCAAAGAAACCAATAGTGAGTAAATTAAGATGACCCCAGACCAGACTTCAGGTCAGCCACTGTCCAAACGGACAAGGATGGTTCCACAAATTTAAAAACAGCAAATGATTTATTTTGGCTGTCTGCAATTAGTGCAACATGCCAATTGCACTCCAACAAATTAAGATGTAACTGATCTTTTGGTATACATTCTTTTTGTATTGATTAAAATTAAAGCAAAGTCTCTAAGATTAGAGGTCACCAACCTTTTCGGAACAGAGGTCTATTTCTTGGGTATTTTATCATGCAAAGATCTTCTAGTTTGGTACTCACTTCTGAAATAAATTTGGCCAATTTACCTTAAATTACACATTTTTGCTGCTATATTATTGGTACTAAATTACAATACAAAATATTGATTGTTAACAAAAATTGACAGTAACTTAATGATATTGGCCATTTCCAGCGAGCTATAGTAAGAACAGGTCAGCAACACATGGTCCCTGCCATCTGGTCTGAAGTCTCAACACACCTCTGGTAGCGTAGTTGAGGTCCACGTCTTTACAGACCATGGTCACTAGGTCGTTCGGACCAAAGACCATCGTGTCTGTGATTTCTTCTCTCCTGGGATGGACAGGAGTGCCGCCGCCGCCACCATCACCTTCCTCGTTCTTCAGCTTGTGCACAGCGTCGACTGCCAGTTCACACTAAACACACAGAAAATGAGTTGCAAGATATTGGAGGGTTGACAACAATGATTGGAATGCTCAAGAAGCAGATTTCACTTACACGAGAGCTTAAAGTCTTGAAAATGCCCTCATATATACTCCCGTTTTTCACCATAATGTCACATCTGGAGCCCTGAGAGACATTAACCAAAAGTACAGAAGATCAACATGCAAGATGGACAAAATACATGGAACTTAAAGGTACACGTTATATCAATAAAAGCACTTTTGTACAACATTGATGATTATAGAAATGTCAAAATGCGACAAAACTCACCACAACAGCAGTAAGAAAATGCAGCATCCTGGAATTGTTGTACACACCTTCAAAAACCTTAGGAGAAAGACAAAAATTGTGACGTTTGCGTAGAAATGTGTCTGCATGATTCTATTCTTGGTGGGAAATAACAGTAACATCATGTTTATCCAAAATTGTCCGAATTATTAAAGCGAAGAAAAAAAAAACAGACTTACAGGTGGTGACTGCGAAGGAGTCTTCACAGAGTTTCTATTCCTTAAAAGCAAAAGAAAATACATTTCAATCATTCGAAAGTGGCAGCGTTTAAACAAATGTTTTGTTCTGTCTGTGCAGATCTTTGTTCCTTCTGCAGCTACATGTGTCCTGGACAATAACAACACCGCAGAGATCAGGCGCTAACAAAAGGACAGCCGCGCACGAAATGGTACACGGGTTAAAACCTCTTTTGCAAGACAACAGCGCTTATTGCAACGTAGATGGACACTGACAACCAGCAACGCGTGTTACAACGTCTTCAACACAAAGCGTGTTAGCAAAGGTTGCTAACGCAACACAAGATAGATCTAACAGAGGCTAATCTTGACGCTATTGCGCAGAATATACACACATTCCGTATCATGCTTAATAATCAAATCAACCAAAAGACAAGATTTGTACTTTGCCATGTGCATCCCGGTTCTCCGGCGAAGGTTTCTTTGTTTAAAAGACAAACTTAATGTTCGAACTCAAACACCGAATCATATGGGCTCGAAGAACAACAACAAAACACCTTCGATCTCTCCCAAACATCCGCCTTCAAAAGCGGCCATAGGCTGTAAAAGACATCGATCAAGCCGCAGTCGCAATTCACTGGCTTACTGATGGGCGGACGTTCCGCGTTTTTGACATTTTAACGTTCATTTGGCTGAAGTCTTGTCAATCTAACTACGGCTAATTTGATTGGATGGCGATTTGGCTAATTTAAATGGAACACATAAAGGGGCGTGGTAAACACGCCCACTTTGACCGGTAGGCCTCTTGATGAGAAGACAGTCCGCGGATTTTCCCAAGACAGTGACCCGACGTGTACTGTACCTTCCCGGTGTGGGTCGGTTGGAGTTACTCCCCGGAACTGATGGAGCCATTGACCCTGAAATACCATTGGATGTTTTGCGGCCGCCGGGTCCAGATTGCTATTACAGAACATAGCAAGTCTTACACAATCAAATAATATTAAACAAATTAAGTAATGATCGCTTCTATACACATTATAATGTGACATGTCAGTATGGCTAGCACATTCATCGCACGTTTTAAGAAGAAACATGAACATGGCAAACTAAAAAAATCATATGGAAACCTCAAATCATGCGCACAAATCAGAAACATGTGTGATCCAAATAAAACAATTAATTAAAATTGTACTTACGTTCTGTCGGCGAAAAGACATAACTAGCCGCAAACTGAGTTGCCCGCTAAATCCCCCCTTGTTGCTTATGGCGAGCTAGTACGTGAACTAGCCTTAGCGCGGTGGTTTCTGTCTTTTCGCGGCGTTCTGAGATCCGTCCGATCGGATTCTACGTTACACTTCGACGTTCAGTTCAGTCTGAAATTAAATCACGAACAGAAGTCGAAACGATAATGCGTCTTATTTCCTATTAAATATTACCGGCACCACTGCTCGTGCATTAGCCAGCGATAAACGCCAAGCCTGTTTTTTCAAACATCCTTGGTTGTCATTGGACGAGCTCGTGCAACGTAGCGGAATGACGCAATGGCGTACAAGTCTCGCGTCACGTCGGCGGCCACATCCACGCACGCATGCTTCGAATAACAGGCCATGTCGGTCAGGAAGACGGTACCAAACAAAGTCACAGCACGTCGTCAACAGAAATACGACTCAAACATGCGTGTTTAGCATAATTATATTATCATTTAATTCAATGTAGTACCTGAAACTAATTACACAGAGTGGGAAATATTGTCCAAATTAACACGCGGTCCCAGGAAAGACAGGAGAGAAAAGATAGAAGGCACGATAAGAGGTTTAAATAAAGGGTACTTAAAAATAATCTAAATGTTTTATTAAAAAAAAAAAAAAAAAAAAAAGCAAACTGAGACAGGAGAAAATTAGATGTCAACTGCTGGTCCACCATGGACAGCAGCTGCTGTAAAAGGCAGAGGCACAAAATAATATTAGTTAAAAAACTGGCATAAAACATAACAGGAGCAACAATTAACGTCACAAAAAGGCACATGAAGAGTGGGACTCTTAATTTGTTTTTCTTTTTCCTTTTCCAAGCCTTAGCCAAACCATATGAAAGATTGAAAGTTAAAAGCGACAGCAGGGGAGACTTCAGGAGCTAGAAAAAGGCACAAATAATCAGATACCGAAAGCAGTTTTTGGAGAACAAATATTACTTATTCATATAATTAACGACAAAAATAAAGGCATTTGAAAACAAACAAAAAAAAAAAAATACTATTATTTGGACAATTATTACATTTAGAATAATTTTATATCAGTTACTGTAATTATTATACTCAAAAGTTCTCTCCCCCTCCACTGGCCTCTTAACTCTGAAAAAATAAAATGCACAGAGAAAAACAACAGATTGAATTGCAAAAATGAAAGCGAGGGCTATGATAGTCAAGAGGGAGAGAGTTCCGATCGCCATGCCATCTTTAGAGCAAGTGAAGGTGACCGATCTGGACACTTTTGAGGTATTCGTGGAGTCTATGGAGATGTTTAAATGACCTTCAGTCATGAAAATACTTGTTTTTGTGGTTTTGCAATGGCTGGACATTGAGTCCTGGGCAATGCCTGGTACCGAAGCAGTGTTCAGTACAATGGTATTTTTCTGTTAAATGCTTGTGACATTAGTAGTTTGTCGGTTACAAATAAAAACCCAACAGCATTAAATAAAACTCGACAGAGCATGAGTGCTGGTGCGCGACAATCCATCTCTGAAGATTGCCAAGGAAATGTTACCTGTACACCTGAGGACCAAACAAACAAAATAAACGGGGATGAATACAAGTCCGTCCTTAAAACGGCTTGAAATTGTCATGAGGCAAAGGACCAGCTTGATTCATTCAGAACAAAATAATAAAAAAGCAACATCTGCTCAGTGGTGCGGTACCATTCAGTGACAGTGCTGAAGCGGTCGTACCTTCCTATGCAGCAGCATCAGAGGATCAAACTGACAAGCAAGTCCAGTCCGTGTTCTCACAACCTACCTTCAATATATTGTAGTACCAGTATTTAGTGTTTAAAAGACGCGCGGTCAGTATAATGATTGCTTCATCTCTCTATCCCCACAAAAAGTCCGATTTAATAGTGTTATTGACTCAGTTCTGGACCCTCTGGTCAGTTCTTCCAAAAAAGAATAATGAAAATACTGATCGTGAAGGGCCCTTCCTCCTCCTCCTCTCTCCCACCTGGTTCTTCCTCCTCTTTAGAAGAAAGAGTACTGGTTGTCAATGGCTCTCGCCCGGCCTCCTTCCCTCTCCTCGCCCTCCCCTCCTTCCAATTGGAGAAGAAGTGGATCCCGGTCTCGCTCCTCACACTCTTCTGCTCCGCTGCTGGCTCCTCCTCCTCCTCCTGCCGCGGCCTCCGTTTCGCTTCCACGCTCCTGCGGTGGAGTCGGAGGTGGGGGACGCCCGGGAGGCAGAGGGGGCGGAGGTGGATGAGGGGGACTACGGGGTCTGCTGGTCAAGTCTGAGAGGAAAACAAGGAATGAGAGGAGAAAAGAAGCCAGCACAAGAGAAGAATGAGGTGGGGCACAAACGTCATTTCAGCTATGACACGCGCCTGTGATGGAGCGGTTTCCACACCGCCTCCATGGAGCAGCAGCACACTCATCAAGAACATCCTCCGTCATGTTAGAATGGAGGCAGAGCCCACTCAATAAATGGTTTGCCGTTTGATTCGATTTGAGCACATGTTCAATGAAAGTTCCCCTCACGACACACTTGGGTATGAAAGTGTGTGACCCAAACCCAGCTGTGAATGAGCGACTTAAGCAGACAGATGTGAACGGAGGTGCCGCCTCTCTGACATGTGTCTTTTCCTAAAATCTCCCTCAGCTTTCCACAAATAATGAAAAAATATTAATTTTGTGCCCAATTTAAGATCGGTTTTGTTTATTTTGGGCATGTTATACAGATACAACATAGTCTAACATTATTTTCTATATTTATTTCATGGTCAAATAACTTTAGTAGGTTATTAAAGTTATACATAATATGACTTGATAAGATAATAGCAATCTTGTTGTTGATGCTTAGTCTGGTTTTTATGACTTCAGATTTTAGATCTTTAAGATTTACAAATTATATCAAAGACAAGAATAGTTTTGACCAAAGGCTGTTCGATTGAATTTTTTGTTTTTAATCCCTCTCTGTTAACTTCCTGTTGAATCTGGTCTCACTTACACACAGTCAGAGATGGGGGTTGATGGAGAGTCGGGGTGGCGCGTGGTGATGACATCACAGACTGTAGGGCGGCTGCCTGCCCTTTCCCGGCCTGCGAAGATGACCCAAAGACAAACAACAACAAAAACAGCCAATCAGAGCTCTGATATGCATTATGGGAGAAGCCAGAGGCTGGTGCAAGAAAAAGGAAGAAAAAAGAGCATGACAAGAGACTGAAATGATTGTGATTGGACCAAATAAAACAGACTTATGCAAGTTAAAGAGGTTAAATAAACATAATTCAATAAAATGCAAAGAGGGTAATAAGACGTGAGGAAGAGGAATGTGGAAGTGTAGAAAGGCCTGATGTACAAAACATGTTAGCATGAGCATGATTGAAAATGTTAGCCAGGGTGTATAAGGATGCAGCATCAGGAAAGCGCACAAATAAGAGTTCAGCAAGCCAACAGCAGACTGGCATCAGCAGAGCTAAGCAATAATCAGAGCGGATGTTAGCACTTCTGTGGCAGGAAGTGACCTCAGACACAGGGTGATCCCACATTTAGTCATGTCGCCGTGACAGGTGCGAACAACTCATGCACAGGCCGCGTTGTTTATGAGGACACGAACACAAATACACATGTGAAACACCCCAGGATCGTCCCACTCACATGACACAAACAATCTCGGCGCCAGAGACGGCCTCCTTCAGGTTTATGAGATTCAAAACGGTGAAGCTGACGACAACTAAACTTCTGAGGTTTGGTTTATCAAGAGCTCACTAAAAACCAGCTCTTTACTCGACGGCCACGTTTATCGACGGCGTCTTTTTGAAGTGACCACAGGGAGAATCAAGTAAACATGTCTAAGTCCGGAACTGACACAGCATTGTTAATAAAAAATAAACAAATACACACACACACACACATATACATACACACATGATTAAAGAAAAACATATCTCTACAAGTGAAAAACTCCTGGAATAAACTGTATCCATAAAACCCCCTGATCCGTGTAAATCAGCCAGAAAATGTGCTTTCAACATCATTTATAAATTAATTCACAAGGAAAAATGTAAATTTTTAACCCACAATCGACTTCAACATTTTTGAACCAATTCAAGTTTGGTAGCAAATTACACTTCATTGAAACGTTTGAGAAATATCTCGTTGTGATATAACCAGTGTAGTGTTTTAAATTTTTTTTTAAATGTTTGTATCTGAAACTGTCCGTGTTTTCTCATAATATACTCATATGACATAGGAATTTATGATATATTAAAATGCTCTGATCATTTACGACACTTTCGTACCTGGTTGCCGGACATTGGTTGCCCCCACAAAGCTAATGAGAGTGACATCAGAGGCGCCGCCCGACTCCAGGGGAATGGGGTGCACACGGAAATGTTCCAGCATGTCAAAAATGGACTGGAACCAGAGATGCTGCACACGACACTGACCGTCCTCATTTAGGGACAGACGTAAGTGCTGGAGAAAGAAGTGAATCATTGCACTCACTTCCAACTGAATGTTGAAAACCACCTCACGTGTAAATTACCTTTGCCTTGCCCTGGAAGTTAAAAGTGAGGACATATTCCCCACGCCGTGTCTCACTTTGTCGGACCAGGAACACGCCGTGACTGGCCATGCCGCCTGCCAACACGAGCTGGGCTGCTTTAAGACGGGACAGTGTACCGTGAAACCACTGACACTCGCTCAGCGGATGCTCCACGGTCTCCGACACTGAACCCTCCGAGAAGAGGAATGACCCTGTGGATGACAATGGCTGACATGTGAGTAATGAGAAAACTAGACATTATCCACCATACATACTCCAGACATTTTTATCCTTCTACAATCTTTGGTTTAGAATAGAGGTGTAGAGAGTACCTGAAAACCATACTTGAGTAAAAGTACGGGTACAACTTACTTCATTACAAGTCACAAATTCCAAAAAGGCTTGTGTAAAAGTCATAAAGCAGGAATGCATTTTAGAGGAACTTAAGTATTCTACTCATACTGAATTTAGGCTCAAAAACACCAGAAGTGTGGAAACTAAAAACTTTTTATTCATGGGGGTATGAAATTCTTTAGAACTATCCATTTTTATTTTATTAATCTCAAAAAATTTTCAGATTGAAATTTAACACCTCAATGTTTAACAAAAAAAAAAANAAATAGCGTCCAGTACCTTCAGCACCCTGCAGATAGCGATATTGCATCGTTCACCCAAGAAACGTACATTTACTCAAGTACACCACTGGTTTAGAAGTAATGTACCTGTAGCATCGGGGGTTTCAGCAAAAGGTGTGCCGAGACCAGTTCCACCCCCACCAAGCAGCCGACTTTCTGATTCGTCGAGAGGGGCACGGGGCGGTAACTCGGGAGGTAAAGATTCCAGTTGAGGAGAGCCCCCAACTCCTCCATAGCACACTGAAAAGGAAAACCCAACACACCCATTACAAATCAATATTCCAATATCCATTCCCTTTTATTTCACTTTCCCGGTCAGAATGAGAACAACATCATCTGTGAATGCTTACCTTGAGACAGGCGGTCACTGAACTCTGGGGTCCCGCTGAGATCAGTAAGGGCACTTCCACACACTCCCTCAACATCCTCCTGCTCACTGAGTGATATGTGGGAAAAAAAACATGTAAGTAGGTTTTTACATCGAAGCACATTACTACACGTACAGAATAAAACACACTACCTCAAGCAAATAGCGTTTCTGATGTCGCTGAGCCAAGCTCTCATCTGAACGGCATCTCTGGCCTCGATCACGTACTGCACCTGACCCTCCAACTGAGAACAACACCAACAGCTAATTACCAACAGCACCAGTAACTGCCACATTCACTTGGCAATGGCAGATGCACTTTTGAAATGTCAATTAATAGTAATCAGATATTAATTAACTGTTGCGATGGAAAAATGAGAAAAAACAAACATACTGACATGTAGGTGTTAAATCATTTATATACTTATTATATGTATTTATATACACACACATATATTTATATACATACACACATGTATACATTATATTTAAGTTTCACCTGTAGCAGGAAGGTGTTCTCTTTGTCTGGCACCTCAATCGCTGTGGTGCTCCTCACATCCACAATAGAGCAGCATGGAATTGTCAGTCTGGGCTTGGACGCCTACAAAAACAAGATAAAAATTTGAATAATACTGTATATATTCAGGAGAATAACACTGTATATATTCAAGAACTCTGTTTATGGCAACTTAAAATAAAACAAAAACGATGTTCACTCACTTTAGGTGGGATGTAAAACTCCAGGAAATACTCTAGGCCTCCGTCTCCGACTTCCTTGTCTCGCTCTTTCAGGACCAATCGGCACTTGTGCCAGCGCATTCCTCGTCCACCAATGGCTCCGCCCACAGCTGGAGAATGTGCTGATGCGGTGTTGTCAGTGTTGTGGTGCAGCAGTCCAAAAGAAAAGCCGGGGAAGCCATGAGTGCTGCCGAACTCATCTGAAGATGAGCAGACGGTCACACCACCCTCTCGTACCAGTCTGCCCGTGTTCCTGAGTGCATTGGCACTGCTAGGGGGCAAAGCTGAGGGGGAGACCACAGAGGAGGATGGAACCATGGTGGACAAAATTGAGGGTGGAGAACGAGACAATCGCAGTTTCTCCAGACGGTGACTCCATTTCTCCTTTTCCCCATCCCCGTTGCTCCGTCGCCAGTCACGCGCTTCTGAGAGAGAGAGCGAGGTGGCGCTGCTGGAGGACGACGGGGGCAGTGAAGAGGACGAAGAGTGAGGGAGCGAGAGAGGGAGTGAGAGGGAGACAGGGAGAGAAGAAGGAACAGCATGGGATCCAGAGTTCCTCTTGCCATCCTGAAGGCCTGTAGTGTAGCTGTAACTTGAAGGCAGAGGAGCAGCGTTACCCGAGCTGCAGTTCTGAGGAGAGTCACTGGAGGAGCTTCGCCAGTGCAAGATTCCTCGCACGCTCCCTCGCACGCTGCGGCCCACACTCCGCAGGGAGAATCGCTTTTTGAGTTTGTTTTTGGAGTGACTCCCCAATGGTGTGCCATTGCCTTTCGACGCAGAGCTTCCTGGTGTTTCAGAGCATGCTGGTGTCTGGCTGGCCGACTCGTCTTCTCCCTCGTTGTCCTTTTCCAGTATGTCTGTCTCTACGTCATCACCAGCCACAGGTCCGGCCCAGCTGTCCTCTTCTTCCTCCAGGTCCTTGTAGCCATGTTGATTGTGAGAACAGTGTTTGACTATAAGACCCCTCGCCTCTCTCCGCCCATTGTTTCCACCCATGGAGGAAGAGCATGATGAAGAGGATGAAGGAGGGAGCACCTGTGTATGAGCATACGAGTCTTGGAATCCGGTTGCGCTGTGGAATCTCTCCGAGCCGCGGACGTCCTGTCCATAGGGAGTGGAGGCTGGCTTTGGCGTAGGCCGCAGGTGAGCAGAGCTGGACAGCGCTGGAGCCTCGGGTGGAAACAGGGGTGGAGATGTTGCATCCTCCTCCAGTGAGGTGGCATCTGATTGGCCGACCCAGTTCACCGTACCCTCCCTGCTCACACCGGTTCCCTCAAGTTCACTTTCGAAATGTCTAACAAATCTGTCGGTAAAACGGCGACAAAAAGCAGCTGCGGAATCAGGCGAATAGTGTGGGTTTTCTAGCAAAAAGGCCCGGAAATGTCGGGCAAAGTCCCCAGCAGCTACACGAGCATGGAGCTCACAGAACTCGGTCCAGCTAAGGCAGGGTGATGGAGACGGGGTGGGCGTGTCAGACAGCGATGACAGCGGCTGACTAGTGGTTGCTGGAGGGGGCAGAGGTGGGGGTCTGGTAGAAAGGGGCAAAAGAGATGGAGAGGGAGGAGAGGGTGAAGGTGATGGGGAGGGAGGAAGAGGAGATGAATTGGCCGCAGCCCGCGGACTTGGTGGAGTTAGGAGGGAGCCATTCATGACTGACTAAAAAGTTGTCGATTTATGAACAATATATTGAAAATGGATCGAGTGATCCCTGAGATCTACATAAATATGGGAGGCTGCATGCTTTAGTCATTGGGCTTAAATGGTTGAATTAGAGACACGTATTTGGAAAACCGGACCCAAGATTGTCTTAGATCTGATCAATAGAACCTCTCATGCATTCCATTGGATTGTCAAGACCAAGAGAGAAATCTGAAGATTTCGTAACATTCATATTATACATAGAAACGCTGTGCAGGATTAGTATCTGGTTGAGTGACGATTTGTTCTCGGATGCTCACTGCAGGAATCCTGCATTAGACGTTCATGACCTGTAATGAAGAAAGAGACAAAAATAATAGCAAACTGAGTGATTACTACTTTTACACTAAAATAAACATACAGAATTAAATGGAAGTACAGAAGTGTAATTCGTTTGAAACAGATACCACTTTTTTATATACAGTAAATGCAGAATGCTTGATATATAGTAAATGCAAAAACTCTCTCATCATTTCATTGATAAGGAGGTTGCTCTCATTACTACATTAACATTATGATGATACAATATTTAGAACCTGGTTTTCAACAGAAAAGTCTTAATGTGAATGCATTTCTCCCTGATCACATCAACTGCTAAACATATTTTACAATTGTCATGCACACAAAACAATTGGAACAACCTGTAATTTAATTTCACGCGAGACGTTTGAGTCGTATTGGCGTTAATTGTAATGCGTGTTTCGAGACGTAGGAATCAATATTTCACATGACATGTAAACAACAGTCTGAGAACAAACGTCCCATGTGAATATGTCACAAATCTTCCAAAAAAACAAGCACTGGCGGTACCCGAGTGCAAAAACTCCGCTTTTGTGTTAAACTCGTTCGGTCGAGGAGGTAGTAACGATGTTGAAATTACGTTAATGTGTCCGGATGACACTCGCCATCACCAGGCGGAATGTAACTTGAGGCCGGTGTAGTTAGCAATAAAAAAACAACAACACCGCAATCTGGACGGCCTATTCTGTGCGTTTACAACAAAAGAACACTGTCAGAAACATTTTAACACCAGACTTCGCCGTATTATCTATTTAACACCTCGTTGGATTTCAAAACAACACGTTCTCATAATGTCAACACACGGAGCTAACTCGCGTTAGCTAGTCAACATTAGCACACGAAAACGATGGCTAGCTTTGTAACGATCTCCTGCGATGTATAGGAAAAACGACCCGGTCACCCACCTTTCTGCACACTTGTGTTCGCTGGTGTGAAAGAAAAAGTCCGGCGTGCAAATGTTGTCTTGTCTGACCAGGCGCTAACTAGCTTAACCAGCAGTGCTAACAAATGACCAAGTTCGAGCTGCTAGTCAGCTAGGCGGCTGTATCGCTAAGCAGACAGTCTGTCTCGCAATGTTGACGGTCAAATTCATTCCTCTTTGTCTGGATGTCTTTCTTTGATGCTGGTGTTATCTGTAAATCATTTGATATAATAATTCGTGTCCGAGGCTTTAGCGGCGCTTGTTGCGGGTTTGTGCACATTTGCTGCCTGCTGTTCCTATCAGTCTCTCGCGATACAGTGGGATCATGAGGAGAGGGAGTCGGTTGGGGGGACACGGGGAGAAGGGGGGGGGGG
>SOMO01000046.1:790234-804821 GCA_028128575.1 Paedocypris carbunculus | reverse complement strand
TAGGTGGAAAAAAGAGCAGCCTTAATAGTGTTTTTAATTCTATTCAACACAACGGGACTGGTGTAAAAATCGATACCTGCTATTATGAAGCGTAGATAATTGTCTAACATTAAATAGTAAACAAAAACGAACCTTTTGGCACGCCGATCTCCTCCTCAAACTCCTGCAGTCTCCTTCTCAGGAGCTGATTGTCTTTCTGCAAGCTGTCCACATCTTTCTCGTACTGCATGAGAGTGCCGCCGATCATGTCCATGATTTCATCCAGTGCCGTCATCAGACGCTCCGTCAGAAACGTGTTGATGACTTGAAGCTTGGTCATTTTAAGTCAAATTCGCAATTCACTTACAAAGCTGGGTTTAAAGGTAGAACATAAACATTTCCGGTCACGTGCGCGTTCATCTCCTTTGTCTGCGACAATAAAGAACGCGAGACTTCTAGCGGCGAGGAGAAAAACTACACGCGTTCTGGAGAAAAACGAGTTTTGATTTGGCATTAATCAATCTAGAATGTAGCGTATAATTTCATAAAAACTTTCTAAAGCTCGAAATCGAATTATTTGATTAAAATTGTGAGATTATTTCAATCGATTTATCAATTACTCATCTTTTTCGTTTCAGATTAATCTATGTGATTGCTCAATCTTGTGCAAAGGTCACATCAGGTCAAACGTAACGGCAGAGTCCGTCTTCACTGCTGTAGGAAACGATGGAGGAACTCATGAGTGTTGACGTGAGGAAAATGGAGCAATATTCTAAGCATCAAGAGATAACAACAATCACGTACCTTCCGGTGATCCAAACAAAAGCGTGAACTTGTCACAACATGCAGGTAATCACATGTATGATGTATATGATAAAACATACATCCTATTTAATATAAAAATGTTATGTAGACAATAAAATAAACACAAAAAATAAATAAATAAACATATTCATGCATTTCGTTATACATTTTTGTTACATTCCAGAATGCAGTATAACCCCTAAATATACAGTATCAATTTGAATAAATTACCAGTAGAATTATATTTATAAATGCCTCTTCAATCTATATGTATTATTGCATCTGCTCCGTTTTTCATGCAAAAAATTGCCTGAGAACTGCCTGCAAAAAGATTAGCTACATTTGAAGCCAAATTAACAAAATATCACCCAGGGCAAAAAAAAAACACCAGGAAAAATAATCCTAAAACAACCAAAGCGTCAGAACTTTATTACAACACACGCATCAATTCCCATCAACATTTGCCGTGTTTTATGCGCAGGTGCTTCAGAAGTGCGGACGTGGTGTATTCCTTGCGTCCGCGGGAAATGATGGTTTTACACATGAGGCACACCGCTTTACTACAATCTCCTTGTTTTAGGGAGAAATACTTCCACGCGGGGCTTGATCTGGCTATCGTCCTCTTTTGCATCTCACAGATTTTACTGTCCCGACAGGCCGAGTTGTTACAGAAGATGTTGTGAAAAATGTCCTGGTCGTTGGGTGGAGAGCTGCTGCGTCCGGACGCTCGGGTCAGAGTTCTGCTGGCCGTGCACCTTATACTTTTCCCTCGGTCCGGGACGTGCGTGTAGGGCTCGTACGTGTCCTCGGCGCTCTGCGTGGCTGCACTGGAGCAGGAGTTTGCGGCTGTGGTCTGGAGTCTCGGGTTGAAGTTGCAGTTCTGGCAGTTTGGTTGTTGGCAGATGTCTTCTAGAGTAGACGCCGAGTCCGTCTGGTCTGCAAACGCGTGCAGGTCTTCGTTGTTGTCGCTGTTTTCCTGGGAAAGCGCAGCTGTGTCGATGTCATACTCCGTGTCTTCAGACTTGATGATCAGAACATCGTCCTCCTTCTGGTTCTGCTGGGAACCTTCTATGGATTCTGGTTCTTCTTTATGCTGGGAGATCCATTTGTTGTGTTCAGGGGAGTCAGGCTGTTCTGACTCCAAAGCAACTGTGGAAACATGGGCGAAAGAAGGTCAAATATACATTTTGCTTTTTCTATTTTTGACATTACGGTCATCAGTCGGTACAGGAAGAACAATGCACTAAAACGTGCGGCTCATCCCACGCATGGCTTTATCGTTTGTAAGAGCTTTTAGCCGTCTCACCTGGCGCTCCAGCGTTCGTGTGCTCTGGGAAACATCCGGATAGCCGAAGCATTTCTTTCAATTGTTGATTTTCGCGTCTGATTCGCTCCGTTTCCTCCTCGTACTGGCGAACCGTCTTGTGGACCGTATAAACGATCTCCTGCACGGCCGCCATCAGTCGGTTGGTCACGAAAGTATCCAAATTATCCAGGTCAGACATTGTACTACTACGTGAAGACCACTGGATGTAAACAACAAGTAACGCAAACGACGTTTGACCGAAAGTTCTGTTACGATCGTCAATACAATAAGACGTCAATGTCTGGAACGAACGCCAGCGCCCCCACTGGTGCGGAGGACGCGCAAGTTTAACGAATGACGTTCCCGGTAAAATAAAAAGAAAACAGTGTACAAACAAAAAGGCAGGAAACTGCTTTCAAATGGCAAAAATATTTAAGGTGATGATGGTGGGATTTTCATAAAAGTCGCCATTTAACAAAGGTGAAAAAAGTTGGATTGAGCACGCGCGTTTGTATATAATACAGCACTTTAAACAATCCAGAAGTGGAACGGTTTTATTCTCAAAGCTGTTCAGATGGTTTTATCAAACATTCTCAAAATGAACAAATATCCAAAAATATTTTCTTTTTGGAACTTGAGGAAATTGCTCACCCCTGAGACAGCCCTGAAACAGTCCAACAACAGTCTAAAATCAGACATGAGAAGAGCAACAAACTGCATTGAGTTTAATTAAAAACTGTAAAATAAAGCGTTTGAAAGTTCCATGGGAAACAGCTTCATCAGTGCATCCTCAAACATTTGTATTTACTGACATGTTTCAGAACGAGTATGAAATTCAAATTCATCATTTCATTTCGGAAATGTTAAAAGAATCTAACGCTAAAACATGGCAGAAAAACTAATGGTGTTGGGAGAATTACCATCACCAAAGTTCAAGGCCTTCAACTCATTTTCATACTTTGAACAATTTCAGTATGTATCAGGAAGAATCTGAATTCTTCAGGCGGGAGTTGGAAATGATTTCAACATTATCACGTCTGACCTCAGAAGAATCGAGATTAACCAGCGCTGAACGCAAGGCTTCATCAAGATAGTGTCTTTCTGAATACTGTGGTTTAGAGCCGGTCACTCGGTTTGACTTCTTGCATTCAAACAGAATTGGCTTGAGGACAATCCTCGGCTGCAAACCATTGAGCTTGAAGATGTTCATGGCGGCTTCAGAACTGCCTTCCAGAGGAGCCGATTCTTTGTTGTTCATCGTCACAGCATTATCTTGTGATCTTGAGACCTGTATGATGAGAAATCCAAAAAAAGATGTGTTTTAAAATTCAATAAATGAACAAAGTCAAGGCTGGTGTGCCAAGTAAAAGCCATTTCATCTCGCTCACCTTTGGAATGCTGAGATTATCCCACTTCAGATTGTAACAACTCAATTTAGATTTCTGATGTGAAATTTGGTTTTCATGCTTCTGCATGTGATTCCTCGCCTGGGACTCTGACCGAAAAACTTTTTTGTGGAGTGCACAGGTAAAACTTGCTCTGCATTTCCCAATCTGGTCTATTTCTTGGGACTACAAAAAGAAAAAAAATGCATCTTTACAACAGCCAAGAAGGTAATGACTAAAATCTACAGTAAACTAATCAAGATTAAAACATCTTCTTGAAAGACGTTTATTAACATATTCAGCATTCAACGCATTTCAATTTTGATTTAGCGGTAACAAATATGGCAAGATGAGAACTATATTCTTAATCTATTGTGGCTTACATTCCACTAAAAAAAAAATCCAAACATACTAAGTGTGCAAAGTCGTTTCTTGTTGATCCAGTCACCATGGAGCAGCTTGGATTCGCTCGCATGTGCATCCGCAGGCAACTCCGACGCGTACATTTTTTCCCACAACTACAGACAAACTTTTCACACTTCTTTTTACGTGGAAACTTCTTTGATGGCTAAAAAGCAAACATACACAAAAAAATAATTACAAAAAATAAAAAGGCAATTGGCTGCAAACAAGGCTGGGTAAGTTCAACAACGACATTTACCACATTTTTTTGACAAAAAAAAAAAATAAATAAATAACGCACACTTCAGCAAGTTCTCAATAAAGTTCTTTTTTCTTTATAAATAAGGCTTTACTGTATTAATGATTTTGCTAGTGGTATTGTAATACGTATTTTCTCTCACTTGGTTTGGTACATATTTATTTGACTATAGGACGCACCTAAAATACTCAAATTAATGACTAGCGCCTTATGAATACGTAGAAACATGGAGAAGAGTGGAAAACCAAATTAACATTATTTAAGATTAAAAATGAACACTCCAAATTTAGGTTACTAGACAATTAAATGAAGTGTTTTGCGATTGAGCTTGTACCTTAATCTGCCCCTCACTGTTTACTGGAGAGACGCCATGGACTTTCATATGTCGTAGCAAGCCACCTCTGCTGGCGAAGAGTCTGCCGCACTCTGTGCACATCAACAGATCTTTGCCTTCAACTATGGACCGTCTCACTGCCACATCGGTATATGGCATTTTCTGTAAGACAGAAAAAAATGCAACACATACTTCATTACTTGTGCTATAAAACAATTCACCCCCACTTCCAGCGTATTGTTTTGTCCGGTCAGACATCACTGAACGTGCTCAATATCTTGAGCATAAGTATTTATTTAATACTTGCATTATTTAAACTAGAGAATTATAGTTTTCAATAATTATTTAAATTTTTCTAAATAATAATTTTAATTGCATTGTTCTGTGACTTTTTGGTGTTAAAAGACACATTTTGCTGGAATTATTGTATCTATTGATATTAAATTCTGCGGAATCAGAAAAACTGGAGAAACTGAGTCGGTATTTGAAGAGCTATACCTTCACGAATTGATTTACCATTTCCTCTGGTACCGTGTCTTTCCTGCTGAGGTTATGAGGGCCACGTCCACCCTTGCGGTTCTCAGGACATATTTGGTTAGACATTTTCTTAGTCTTAGCAGTCGAATCTTTATTAACTTCTCGGCACGATGCAGCCAATGTTTCAGGATCCGCTGATGTTACGCTCCTGTTCTGCGCAGATTCTTTTGTGCGCTGCTTCTGGAGACATGCAAAAAAAAAAATCAATATTAAAAAACTAAACTTTTTTTATTACAGATAAGATCTGAGTAAAATTGTTATCAAGAAAAGCTGTACCTTTTTTAAAACCAGGTGGTGATTCCTTGCTTCTGCTTTGTGAGTCTTCATGTGGCGGGATAACTGATAAGGTTGAACACATCCCTGATTACAGACAGGGCAAGAAAGCTGCGTTTGATTTTTATGTTTCCCCTTGGTTTTGTGCGCTTTATTTGTCGCTTCATTAGCGACGGTGACTTTTGGGACGTCTTGGCTTGGTGCAGGCGACACAACAGGATTGGTTGAAACGTTTTTCCCGCTCTCGCTTGAAGTTTCTGACGGACCACGCTGTTTATTTCCTTGATTCTGCCAGTGAATAAAAACAAAGTTAATCAAGCAATTCTAATCCCGCACACTCAATTCTATTCAATTACAGTAAGCTTGGGGCTATATTACAGTAAAGTCTGTTCCTAACAGAGATTCTGATACACAAAAGTTCATGTTCAAGTTCAGTGCATTTGTAAGGCGCTTTTCACAGTTACAACTGTCTCAAAGCGCAAAAATCAAGCAGGTGGTGCGGAAGTAAACTTACATGGAAAAGGAACTTTACATGATTCACAGGCTATAGTAATTCTCCCACTTTCCCTAACTAGTTCAAGCCAGTTTTTACATTTCAATAAAAGCCCTAGATTTTGTATTTGGAAATGAGTGAAAGGCTTACCTTCTAATAATAATGATGATAATTAGTGAAAGTTTACCTGTGATAAATGTTTTTTTCTCCATTTCCTTTTTTGGTCTCCATAGAATAAAGTCTTGTGTTTGCGGACAGCATAAGGTCTTGTTTTAGAATGGATGCGCATGTGAACGTTCAGCGTATGCTCTCTAGCGAAGACTTTGGCGCAAACAGGACAAGCAAAAGAAAACTTCTGTCTTCTGCTGGTGTTCCTCTGTGGTTCTGTCGGCTCAAACTCCAGAGGAGCCATGTAAATGCAATCTGAAGGTCCATAATTCTGGGTAAAGGTACTGGTGATCTCGTGGTTCATCTCAGCATTTGAGGTAGGACTGTCAGAACTCTGGTCCGCAGACTGAAGGATCGTAGAAAGACTCGTCACGTGTCTGATACACAGCAGATCAGACACAGACTCTTGTTTCACCATGGGAGCTTCAGATCCAAATTCAAAGATGAACTCCTCTGGAGCGGATAGAGTAACAGGTTCTGATGGCTCTGCGAAAAAAAGAACACGTTATTGCTTTTTAATGTTTGAACGAGAGATACACAGATACCAAAAACAGCAGAGCGTATATCAAAGTAAATGAAGCTGGCAAAATGGCGCAACACAAGTTCAATTGTTCTCGCACACTCTTGCAAACGAGAAAAACATGTTAGTTTATTCAAATATTGTACACTAAATAGCAAATATGTTTATTAATGCCCCTTTGTTTACAACAAAGTGAACAAAACTTGAGTTGCACTCTCACTACTTAAATTTTCAATAAGTATTAATTATGTAATATGTTGCCTAGAACATGCTTTACATTTTAAACAAATGTTCTTACTTCCAAACTAGGCTCCTTTTTAATTATATGACTAAAACTGCTACCTGTAAATTTAAATCACGCTTTACTTAAGTACTCCATATCGACAGATCCTCTTTGTCCCTCACTTCTCATGTCAAAAGTCTCAATATCATGCTGGACAGCTTACTATCCTTCAAACCACAAATCAACTTTCACCTCGGGAACATCTATCGCCACCACTCATCCTCTCTTTTGGTCCACAGCCTGGTTACCTCCCGCATTGATTACTGCAACTTCTCATCCATATTGCCTCATCTACTCGCTCTCTAAGATCTTCATCTACTATCAACTTAACTACTGACCTGGAAGTCCTGCAAGTGTCCTGCACTCTGGAACTCTCACCCACACACACACACACACTTTTACTTGGTCATCTAACGTGACTGCAAGCGGAATAAGTTCTACCTGGTAAGTCTGCTCGAGGTTCCTGGTGTGTGGAGACCGTGAGTCTCCGTCTCAACACCTCGTTCTCACTTCTCACCCGATTCGTCTCTTCTTCGTACTCCAGCACCGTCCCGGTGACAAGAACCATAATCTGATCCAAGCTCGCCATTAGATGCTCGTTCAGCGCCCGGTGGAGAAGCTGGAGTTTGTTCATCTTGCTTGTCCGCTCTCCACAAAACAACCACGGCGTGAACAACAGGCCTTGAACTGACGCGCTCAAAACTAACGCGGAATTCCACGTTGGTTGCCCCCTAGCGTACAGGAGTAGAATTACACACTTCCGTGGTTCGAAAGCATGGAATCAAATACGTAGTCAAAACGCTTTTTTTACACAAATATGATTACATGAAAATAAAACTCAATAATGACTTATCTTGTAGAAATATTTTACAGTCGCGTTATAGGATGCACATTTCCTTCCCATAAATAAATTGGATTTAGAAAGAAAAACGTCTTTCAGAACCGCTGAGAGCTTCCACACATACTTCAGCATCAGTCAGAAATACTCAGTGTTTATTACCTAATACTCATACAGAGTGTGGAAATATTTCTACATGCTTTTACTACAAACCACAACAAATCATGTAAAAAAAAAAAAAAAAAAAAAACCCCAAAGAATTCCAAAACGAATTCAGTAAAAAACATGTAAATGCAAGGAATGTTGCTTCTACATTAATGTTTGTGGGTATGAGCGAGTGTGTTTCAGTGTGTCTGTTTTATTGTGTTTTTTATGGTGTGTTTTTTAGTGTGTGTGTGTGTGGGCTCAAATATGAAAAGATTCGAATCTGGAGCCAAAAAAGGCGATCGGAACATCACTAACACTGAAATGTGCTGTCACTACATCTAGAGCTTCTGCAGCATCAGCATCCGTGTGTCTGACTGTGAGGACCGTCTCTAGACAGACATCTGCGTCTCCTCTGGTGGCTGGAGGCTGAACCTCTGACACGTGCGCTCGTGTCTCCTCATGTTCCCACTCTGACTGAAGGTCTTGGAGCACCACTTGCAGCAGTACGGCCGCTCGCCGGTGTGAACACGCATGTGCATCCGGAGATAGTCAAACTTCGAGAAGGTTCTGCCACACCAATGACAGATGAAGGAGCGATCGTGCAGCTTCTTGTGCAGCTGAAGCTTAGCCAGGTCTTTCAGTTGTCTCCCGCACTTGTTGCAACTGTACGGACCCTGGTGGCTGAAATCAGACCTCCTGGTCTTGGTGTACCACGTCCTGTAGTGCTCGTTCCTCTGCATTCTCCTCGCCGAAGAACAGTCAGCGCTGGGTCTGGGCTGGTGTGGGGCTTCTGGGTCATCGCACTGAGCGGCGCCAGCTGGGGCTGTGGTCACTGACGATCTGATGGTGATGATCGTATCTTCTGGCTCGTTCTTTATCTTCTCTGACTGTGCTGGATCAGGAGCAGGAGGAATGGAACGTCCCTCTTGATTCTCCAGCTCCACGGCAGCTTCGGTCTTACACGCTGACGGAACCACACCAGATCCTGACTCTGGGTCGGGGATCTCTGTCTGCGGGTCCACTCGTATTGCAGGCTCAAGCGCAGATTTTGACAATTCTTTGGAGCAAACCTTCTCAGAACAGGCTTGAGAGACGCAGTTGACTTGACCTGTGGCAAACAAACGTCAGCTTGATTAGCACTGAAGCTTTTGACACCAAAGTAGTGATTTGATCATTTAGACACCGAGATTAACTAGGATTTTTCTAAACTGTGCTGGACCAAACCTCGTGGCTTCGGCCCATGGGTATGAAGGTGATTGACCATGTGACCTTATCAGCCGACTTGCTGTATTATGAGCCACTTTTTAATCCTATATAACGTTAACATGTCGATTACTCCGACAACATAATAGTACAGTACATGTTTGACAATTTGATGCCATCAAATCACAGCGCAACCCTGAAGATGCTGCTAATCTGTGCGATCAATTCTGGAGGATGGTAGCAAAAATAAATTAAAGCAACACACTACGTGGTGAAATGCATGTAAGATCAGACTTTTCGAAGTATCTTGAGTATTTTCTTTTATTTTTTTACTTTATAGCTAAAGTGTGAGGTTAACCTTTCAGGTCACTCACTCACTCACTCTCCCAAACAAACACTGACTTTCTGTGCGCGCACAAGCACACACGCATAAAAACAAATGAACTAAGTTGTCACTACATTATATCCCTCCAAGTTGGGTGGTAAAGAGAAAGTAATTTCTGTACCGACGAGGTCTTTCCTGCTCAGAACATCCATCAGCTGTTGTTTGAGCTCGGCGTTTTCTCTTCGGGTACACGCTGTCTCTTCTTGATAGTCCTTCACCGTCGCTTCCACCTCCACCCAGACATCACGGATGACGGCTAACACACGCCTCAACAGCGCCGAGTGTAATTCATCCATCCTCGACACTGTCTCCATTACGGATAATAGCAATAAACCGACTACCGCTAATATAATATCTGCCTGGTTCTCCTTCTGATATACGGAAGTTCACAAAAAAGGAAACAACGCCACCCGCTGGACTGTAGAGAAAAAAACAACACTTTTGCTTACAGTAGGCATTAAGCAAACAATAAGCAAGGGTATGTTCCCCTTTGTCCAGATTTTAAATATAAATATTTTTAAGCATTAATAAAATTAATCAATTCAATTGACATAAAAAACATACACCCTAAAAATACACCAGGTTGTATAGACACATAAAAATGGGGTCCAGGAACATTTTTGAATATAAAAACTGTTCATGACTCAGTTCTATAAAATAAATATAAATATATAAATAAAATATAAAAAATACAATAATGCAAAATATTTTGTATGAGTTTGTATTTAATAATATTTTGTAAAGTTTTAGTTTCTGTACAGTTTGTACATTTATTTTCTTACAATAAAAATAACAAAGAAATTTCCTTAAAAAAATGAACAGAAGAATATTTTTTCACTTACATGAATATTTAGCAATCAAAACAAAAGGACAAAAATCTTTTCTTTCAGAGCTTTTTTTTCAAGGAATCAATCCGATTTTTGACATAAAATTTCACTCCCAACCAACTGCGGTGCTGAAGCGCTGCTGGGGATCTTTTAATGCATTTAACGCACTGCGCTTTTCTCGGAACAGTCCCGGATATGATGTGGTCCATGAGCGTCGCCTCCACCGCCAGAACTTCCTCTGCCGACCATCGGGTCCTCTGGATCTGCGACGCACCTGAACACATCAAAAAAGATTGAAAATTATGGCCAAGAGTCAGTAAATACTAAATGTATTTACTAAGTGTAAAGAAGTGTAAAGAAATAGTACACTAAGTGTATTATTCTAAGTGTAAAGAAAAGAAAGCAAAGGAAGGTCAAGCATGGTTCATGTGGATCTAAATCTCTACGTCATATTAAGAAGTTCCACTTGATGGAACTTTCAAGGAAGGAAAAGACATTTACACAACAACTTACGTTTTCTTGAGTGTGATTCTTTCAAGTCATTGGTTTTTATAAGCTCTTCATTGATCTCTTCTGTCATAAACACATAATAAAGAATGAATGTTTTAATTTGATGCTGTTTTCAACAGCAGGTGGTGAACAAACAAGAGAAATGTCACCTGACATCGCTGTCGCAGAAGTGCTTGCATAATACGCTGAAGGAACAGAATGGTTATTAAAATTTTTAATTTAAATTTTAAACAAACAAAAAAAGAAAGAAATCTGACTCCAAAAGTCTCACTCACACAGGGCTGTGTCTGGCTCATTAATCTGAAACGGCAGCAGGCTTGTATTCTTCTTGTCACCTGGCACTGAAAGGAACAATTCCAGTATACAAATTATAATGAAATTATAAAACAATTCCAGTATATAAATTAAGATAACAATTAATAAATTAATTAAAACATAATTGTCATTTTCTCTAACTTTCGAATGGTTTTGTTAATGTTCCATCAGCACAGACTTTCCACACACACGCACACAGACACTGTACAATGTACTGTGCAATATTATGAAGGCAATATTTAATTCACAGTGCACATGTATAATGAACACACAACCAATTACTACCGTTTTTAAGTTTAATCATTGGAAAATAATTTTACAAATCCAATGAACATGTATGACTTCTTTTTCCGGTGAACTCAACTTCACAGAGAAGAAATATCTGTACATTTTCAAAAAAAAGTTGTCATTCATCGCGAAAGCTCAGAAGATATGCCAGAATAAATACCTGCTGAACTTGAAAGTGAAGCTTCATTTCCAGTCAACTCAGTCTCATTTTCAGAGTCCAATCTATTACTGTCCATCAGGATTCTCTCTATCAAAAACAGAAAACATACAGACAAAATTATGATGGAAAATAACAAATAACAATAATCTACATACCATCTAATACTCTTCCTGCTAAATACAAAATTTGAGATCGAATTACAAAGAATGTAATTGCTTTTCACTAGCGTCTACAAAAAAATTATTATAAACAAAACAAAATATTAAACTTGGTGATTTCTTTTACCCGTTTCACCTTGTGGATTAATCTGGATCTCATCAGCATTTCTTTCTTTGAAATCAGAGAGCTCTTCGTGTTCCAAGGCCATGAGTATTTCACTCATCTTCACAAGCCGTAGAGGACCTTCAGGGAGCATGGAGTCCTCCTGATGGCTCATGACATCATGTACCAGAAGGTCGTTCATGTCTTTGTCCTTCATGTTGATGGCTGTGAACATGGTGGCCACGTGCTTGATCAGCCTGGGGGAGTATAAAGCTTCTGGGTGTATGGAGCCACAGCTTCGAGCAGTCTGAAGAACAACCTCTGATTCTTTATAGTGACTGAGTGATTGTGGGATTCCAAACATGAACACGTTCTCATCCAGGGCATCACACTCTCGACGTGTCTTGACCAGCAACTCCATGGATGCCATCATATCATGAGTGAGAAAAATGAGGACGCTCGTTCCATGTTTCCCTGGTATTTCAATGCTGTGGAAAATCTTGCAAAGAGACTTCTCGAGGTCTGTTAGCACAAGCTCTGAATGAGTGGATGAAGATTCCCTCAACACAAAAGAGTTCAGGGGCATTTTAGAAACCTCTCCTTCTCTTCTCAGATTCAAAACGATCACCTGACAGAGCGTCACTTTGGCCAGTTCTACCCAGTGATGGCCACTGGGTTCTTCTTCCAGTTTAGTTTGAAACTTCTTACTCTGGATCTCGAGATGCTGGTGCATTCTTTCCACATCTTCAGCTATGAGTTGGAGTTGTGTAGAGCCTAAATTAGCTTCGCTCAGCTTTTTAATGGTTTGGGACGACACATATTCGCTCCAGTTAGTGGTGTAGATTTTTTTAAAAGCTTCCACATTGATGAGGACATTTACATCGTCTGACACGATTGCCTCGGATTCAACAATATTCCCCAATTTCATGAGGTTTTGGCCAAGCTTTATAGCTAAAGATGGTCTTCTGTAGGTGTTTGTCACTTCATCATAGCCAGCCACAATGTTGATGGCTTCAATGACATGAGGCAAATTAGCTGGAATAAAGAAATCAGACACTTCCTTCATCTTGCCTTGCTTTTTGGTCTGGAGAACAAGTCGTCCAGTCTCACGCATCTTCTGCCTTATATATTTGTAATTTGTCGCATCATGGCCGAGTTCTTCGAAGAGATCCTGCCCTAATTTTATAATAATTTTTTCTTCACGTACCACACGAGTTATTGCATCATCATTCATTTCTAGCATCATATCCCAAAATTTTTCTTTTCCAACTCTTTTTCTTTTTGGCTTCAAATGTCTGACTTCTCTTAGCTTCTCATTTAGAGGGCAATTTTGCATGTGCCTCCATAGCGATTTTGTCTTCAGGTACGCAGCACAGTTTATACAGTGTATATAGTCACTCGCATTTCCAGATGAAGTGCTTTGCATTCTGGGAATCACTATTCCTTTTCCATCTTTAAGAACCTGAGCATTGTGACACTGGTTCCCTTTATTTCTCAAAACAGTGAGCAGTGTTCTTCGCTCTTTAGACCCTTTTGGAAATGCAATAGCTTGTGCCACTTCAGGTTCATCCTTGTGATTTGATTCCAAATGACGTGCAATTTTACTGATTGGTTTGAAGCAGAACAGGCAGTAAAACCTTTTGTTATACAGTCTGCCACCATCAGTTTTTTTCTTCAGCCTCATGACCATCACAGCTGAAGGGTCGGGTAAAGAAGATTCATTGTTGTCATCTTCATCAGATGAAGAGGATTTTTCAGCATCACAAGAGGGTTCTTCGATGCCGCAGATGCCAGTCTGTATATTTATTGACACTGATGTGTCATTCTCTCTAAGGTTGTGTGTGAGATGGACGCTCTGATGTTTTTGTTCAATCTTAGCAGTCGAACCTTTGTTAACTTCTCGGCTTAATGCTGTGAAAAAATCAGGATCTGCCAATGTTACGTTTCTGTCGCATGTTTCTGCTGGTGGATTCTAATGATAAGTAAAGAAAACATTATTAAATTAACAACAAAAATGGCACACAAACATTTCTAACAAAGTTTGAATTACATTTGTAAAATGATTCTCTAACTCGTAGCTATGCTCATGGTTCTCAGGACATATCTGGTCTGTCATGGGCTCGGTATCAGAGGTGAAATCTTCATTGAGTTCTCGAGTTGATGCAGCCAATGTATCAGAATCCTTGGATATTACACTCCAGTTCTGCACAGATTCTTCTGACTCTCTGTCGAAAGTTTCTGCTGGTTTCCACTAATGACAAGTTAAAAAAAAAAAAAAAAAACATTTGATTAGCAAAATAATTTTTTTGTCAAATAAGATTTGGAAAAAAAAAAAGGTTAGTAAAAAGAGGCATACGTTTAGGAAATAATTTGCCACTTTCAAAAGACCTGTCTCTTTCTCTCTGAGGTTGTGTGTGAGACGGTCGTTTTCAGGATATATTTGGTCTGTCATTTGCTCGGTATCAGAAGCGGAATCTTCGTTGAATTCTTGGCTTGAAGCAGCCAATATTTCAAGATCTTCTGATGTTATGTTCCTGTTCTGCTCAGACTTCCTATTGCACGTTTCTTCTGGTGGATTCTATTGACAAGCATAGAAAACAACTCATTAAATTAACACAAATGTATTTACACTAATAATTGTCTTTTTTTGTTAAATTACAAAATGAACAAAAATAGCCATAGGTTTATAAAATGACTTGCCATTTCTAAAAGATCCAGATCTTCCTCTTTGAGGTTATGAGTGAAACAGTCACTCTTATGGTTTTCTGGATATGTCTCATTTGTAATCTGTTCAGTCTCCATGGTCGAAACTGTGTTGACGTCATTGTTTGATGCTGTCAATATTTTAGGATCTGCTGATGTTACGTTCTTGTTCTGCTCTGATTTTTCTGAAATTCTGGCACATGTGTC
>SOMO01000046.1:729245-757930 GCA_028128575.1 Paedocypris carbunculus | reverse complement strand
TTGATAAGCCAAATATGCATTCCAATATACTGTATGTATTAATATAATTGCTCAATTTTAAATATATGCATTAATTGAAACGACAAATGTAAATAGTATTTATGCAAATATTTTTATAAAGAACTTGTATAAAAAATTAAATGCATTTAATTGAAGTGGACCTAAATATCTATATGAAAGAGAAAGCGCATATTCAGCTCTAAACAGAAGATGTCAGCATAAATCAAATAATCCGCAGAGGGGCCGAGGGGGTCCGTACAAAAATACACCTCTGCTGAACTCTCACTTCTGCAAATGCTAAAAGTATAAACAGAAAATAAATCCCATAGGAGCATAGAAGCAATTAACAGTAATGCTGCATTGTCATGTATAATGTTGTATAATAACTTGCAAAACGTTGAATTCCTACTTAATAGGAATAAGTATTACTATATTAGGAATAAGTATTACGCCTATACTAATACTGAATACAATTCAATGGAAAATAAACATAAATAAATCAGAGTTCTAAATAAACAAAATATCAACAGATTATTAAAATTATGTCCTAAGTACTAATATTAGGCACTGCATTTTATGTACTATTTTATGAATACTACGTATTCTGTTTTGTTTGTGTGTTCTGTGTTCTGTGTGTGTGTGTGTGTGTGTGTGTGTGTGTGTGTGTGTGTGTGTGTGTGTGTGTGTGTGTGTGCAATCGCATCACATGATACAGTACATTCTTCAACCAGCTCATTTGAACATCTGTTTTAAAAAATGAGTTTACTTTGAATACACAAGCTTTAATATTTAATATGATGATCATATTCCAGAGGGATCTGCGTGTGTGACGCTTTATTTATCAGCATTCATATCACTTCACAGTGTTGTACTTGCAGGTCAGAGACTGGTAGGCATGGAAACCAGCGCACTGTTTCTGTGTGATACGAGCAAGCTTATGTTGTGTATGTATTGCTCTATTGAAAAGAATAAAAAAAAACGCCTTTTATAAGCAACTATTTATCGAGACTCCAGCACTGTTACTCAGAGCCCTGAGTCAGCAGCAGTAACTTCTAGAATCCTAATCACTTTAACGTTTGCCTGCAGTTTGTGCTCACAGATCACACACCGATCCAGCACGTGTCATTTAACATCGCAGATTGAAAACAGCAACCTCAATCCACCTCGTGCTTCTCCATCGGATTGTCCTTCAGGGCCATTTTATTCCCATCCATCCTGTGCCTCTCCACTGAGCCTGTTGCTTCAACAATCTGCTTTATCGCAAGACAATACACACTCTCTCATTTTTCTCCCACACTCTTAAATTCCTTTTCTTATCCTGCTTGATCCCTACTGCTCCTGGCTCGTCAATATGTCAGATATCCACTAGAATGCTTGAACGAGCTGCAGTCCTTATGACGTCAGGGGAAGAGTTAGAGACCGAGCAAGATGGGGGAGAGGCAGGTGATTTAAAGAGAGACTCCACACATTTTTCTTTCGTGCATGTGCCTGTTGAATTGATGGCATTAGACCATGTGGACGTGAGGTGGGTGCAGGATCAGGGTGTGATATTGACCCAGGTGGCAGTGTTAATATTTATAGGTGGGTGATTCAGCAGGCTTTGCTCAGCGAGACCAAAGAGTGCTTTTGGATGGAGGCTAAAAGTAAGGAGTTTTTTTTTTTTTTTTTTTTAAACTTCAATAAATTCTGCTCCTCAATTGCCCAAGCACTGCAGCAGTGTAGTTCTGTATTCCACTCCACAGGTGGCGCTGTTGCACTCAAGAATGAGGGTGCATGTAACATGTATGTCGGCACTCTTACCAGAATGCAAACGTAATGCATAATGCATGTACTGGCCAACATGAAGCGATTAATAATTCACAAATCTGTGCCCCAAAAATGTGAATTGCATGTTACAGTTTAAGTTTTTATATAGCTGTAATGTTTTGAGAAAGATGAAATATGTTTTTTTGAAGATGAGCTGATGATGGTAGATGTTTTTATTACAAGGGATAACATGATAATGGGAATGATAGGAGGAATAAAGCCTCTCTATTTGGACTGACACCAGTTAACACGCGCCTGACAGCACAGTCAGTGATATGCGTTATGATATATGGGTTTTGAACTGATATGGAACCATGTGGCTCGTGAATTGCAGTCTCTTGAGTGGAAGTCTTCAGACTCACAGAGTTTAGCTTCTGTCACGTTGATTTGCTCGTGTGGGTTGTGCTCATGTGTCTCTGGACGTTTTCACAGAATGGAGTTTGCCATATGGTAATGTGGCAATAAAGTGGCGCTATTTTTCTTGGTCATTTTGTGAACATTATGTGCCTCTACAGTACCTACAAACATAATTAAGCTGAGTTCATCTGCTAAGTTTAACATGTGCTATAAACACTTTTTGTTTAACAAATATTGCTATTTTATTGAAAGAAAGAAAAAGTGTGAAGGTGTGCTGTAGTATTTCCATAAAAGTATTTTTAAAGTTGTGTTTTGACAAACTTATGCCAAAGTAGTTTTGTTCAGTAGGTTTTACTAAGTTATTTTTATTCTTCAGTCAAATTTATAAAGCATTTACCATACAATGCCTACAACTCTTTAATAGCTCTATAATTTTAAACCTAATTCATTTGAATTAAAATTAAATAAGCACATACATATGGATTTCTATAACCTGATCTTTATGTTAAGAATATATTTCTTTCTACAATTCACGTAACGTTTGGTGAGTATTGAATATAATGGGAGCATAAATGCGCAGCGCTATTATTGCAACTTGTCAAGCAAAGGCTCAGCTGCACAGCTGATCGGGTCAGTGACCCCGTGTTGAGCTTATGTGCGGAAGAGTCTTTCTGTTCAGCTCATTGTGTAGGGGGTGAAGGTTTAGCAGCCTCTGGTGATCACACTGAGGGTCCCATTTGCCTCAGCGGCCCACTGGACCTATATCCACTATGTAGAACCTATAGGAGTGCTGGAGGCATAATGGTCATCGCATTCCAGTACATCTGCAGCCCGAAGGCTGTAAAGAGCCCCGGCTCTCTAAGACCCTTAGGCCAAAATCATCTGTGTGGAATTGTATTCATGTTGCGAACACATGTTACATTCAGTCAACTCAGACTGCTTAGAGTACAGTGAAAAAATAATAATGAACAAAAAAAGGTTTGAATAATATTCCATTTTAATGGAATTATAATGGCGTTTTGAACTGTTGGTTTTTATCCATTGACATCTGATTGATTTCATCTGTCATGTGAACTAGTGTTAATTTCCAAAAAATGCGGACCTAGACTTGCCTTTATCTGTATGTATAGATACGTATGTGTGTCACAGACTCAGTTCTTTGCATCTACCATAAAAGGCACTTACAGAAAAGAGCTAGACCCTTACAGATTTGTGGCCTAAATGATGGGTGTCTGGAACAATGTGTGTAATGAGCAATGTCAAGCACCATGCGTGTTATACATGTTTTGTGCCATGAATGAAACCTCAGCAATGACGTGTTTAATGAACTATGTGTATCGTAAAAAAGTGGGCTACAATTATTCAGCGATTGTTGTCTTGAAGCACTTGATCTGTGTCATGAATGATGTGCGTCATGAATGATACCTGACATGAATGATGCAAGTCATAAATGATGGGTGACAAAGAATGAGTGGCATGATTGTTATGTGACATTAAATATGTCGTGATGTGTGTCATGAATGGGGCGTGTCATGAATGATGGGTGACATGAATGGGGCATGACATGAATGATGGGTGACATGAATGGGGCATGACATGAATGATGCCTGACATGAATGATGTGTGTCATTATAGTGCATGTCATGCTTGATGTGTGTCGTGAATGATACCTGACATGAATGATGCAAGTCATGAATAGTGCGTATCATCAATGATGCTGGTCATAAATGTTGTGGCTCATGAATGATGGGTGACAAATAATGGGTGGCATGATTGTTATGTGACATTAAATATGTCGTGATGTGTGTCATGAATGGGGCGTGACATGAATGATGGGTGACATGAATAATGCATGTTCTGAATGGTGAATGACATGAAAGGTGTATGTCATAAATGAAGCCGATATGAATTTTGGGTGACATGATTAATACATGTCTTAAATTTTGTGTCGTGTTGTTTGAATGTTTTGCTTCAAATGTTTTGTCTATACAGTATTTGTAAAATAGTTACAGTTGGTTTCATCTTTTACTTTGTTGAATTATTGAATATATAGCAACAAAACGACTATTTTGTTCCTCTCAAGTTGTCTTGGACAGACACATTTTAACACACGTCCTATAGCCAACCTCTGTCTCTTCATATTAACGGCTTTACTACAAAGGTCAGATCACATACACAGTAGCAAAAAAAAGCTCGGCTGATTTGTTCACTGATCTGACTGTGTGTGTCTGAGCATATGCTAATAATTGCTATTGGCTTTGACAGTCAGACTCATGCAGTTAAAAGGACTGGAAGAAAGACGCAGTTGAATCAACAGCACCCACAGTGCATAAACGTCCGGGATGCTGGGAACCCTTTATCATGCTAATGAAAAGAACTGTTTGTGTCCCTATTCCATATTACATCGAGTATTAAGAACGTGTGATATAATGCAGCGTTTGTGCGTCATGTCACACGTATCACAGATCTCCCCCCGTGAAGCCCCCATGTGCAGGTAGAAACATGTGAGCGCTGGGCACTGATCTACTGGAGGTATAACGTAAGGACGGATGGATTCCCAGAGGCCGCTGTTGTACTTTGTACTCGAGCGTCATAAGACGAAATATGACAGGTTTTGACAAGCCTTAATCTGTCGTCTTTCAACAGATTACAATCTCCCCTACTCCATCAGTTTGACTGGGACAAAGAATATAAAAAATCACTGTGTGATCTGTCAGCGCTCCGCAGGCGTTCGCTTGCAAAGCTGGATTTAGTCCTCAAGGAGCAGGTCAGGAGTTCAGCGTCTGTGCTTCCTTCAGACCATCAAAATAACACCAAGACCGATGCCATTGTTTTCTTTTTTGCCTCGGAACAATGACAATGCTGGAATTTTCTGCAGGCATGAGAAATCTGACAAAGCGAGAAAACGCAGGAAAGGTGTTGTAGATGTACTCGATGTTTCATACGTGCTGCTTGCTGGAATCCATACGAGAACATAATAACTATTGAAAGCCAGTTGTACAAGGACGTTTCATTAGAATGAGAACAGCTTTGTCAAGAAAATACAAATGTGGTTATGTATCTGGTTTTAATTCTTTGACTAAATAAGGGAGTTTGTGAGCGAATGGAATTAAGAAGCAATCGAGAATTCACCACATGCTGTTGTTCCTTGAGACCGTGCACAAAAAAAGTCACTTTGTATGGATTTATACAGCTTTTTTTAATAAACGTAAGAAGCTTTGCAGTCTGTAGTCTGGAAAAAATAACAATAAAAGCAATATTAGCATGTGGATAATTGGAAATAAAGTAAACATTTTTTCTATAGAAGTGGAAACAGGATAAAAATATGTAAAAGTTATAGTTCAACCACTAACACAACTAAATAGGTTGTACACTCATATTTTACACTTGTTTCAATTTGTCTGGCTATCAAAAAGATATTTGAAATATATTCAAATATATTTTACATGTGCAAATTGATAGCATTTGGTCATTCATGGAATATTGGTTCAGGTTCCATAACTTTAGATAAAACATGAGCGGAACGTGAATTTCATCAAGCCTTTTATTAAAAAGTCAACACTTATTCAAAATACTTCACCAAGCAATAAAACCATCCTGATTAAAAATAGGATATTTACAGTTTATCAAAGAGTTTGATCCTGGCTTGTTGAAAACTTCGTTCATTCACGTGTTCTTTTATCTTGTGTATTATACATTCATAATAAACCTTGCCTTTGTAAAGTCTCATACTTCATCCAAAAATAAAAATCTCCTTCACAGTAAGTGAGGGACAGCATAATAAAGGCCCATCACTTTGTATGAGAATGAGCTCCAAAAGATAAGGAAGTGAATAGTGTTTGATAGGTATTAAAAAGAGGATTAATTATACTCGCGCTATCTACAGTGTGAGAAGGAGCTTGCATGAAGTTTATCGACCTTTACAACTACAATTGTTTTGACAAGTTTTTTTCTCTTGGATATTTATTTAACCAAGACAGTTCTGTTTTGCTGATAATACGTATATTATCAAGGTAAATAACGTACATTTATGCTTAATGCAGAAATATTGTGTAGTGCTATAATGTATTTTATATACATAATAATAATAATAATAATAATATTTTTTACAGTAAACAGTAAAGTTAATACAGCAAAAAAGAGCACTTCACAGTATATCTGATGCTTTTTGAAGTGACAGATGATATGTCAGGTAGGGCAAGACAAAAAAGCTGTCATTTCATTTTCTTGTCACTGATGGATTGGAACGTTTAGTATCTATAAATAAAAATGTCAACACATTTTTGTTTGGCAGACATTCATTGTATTTTTCCCATTCATTTTGATGAATCTTTCATTGACCGGAGGCTTCATCCACTGGGTCTCTTTGTCAGTCACGGCGTGAGACAGTCTGCTGTGGGCCTTAATTGAGCCCATCATTTTTATGTAAATGCTCCTGTCAGAACTGAAATAAACACGTTGGGTAGATGCACCTTGGTTATACGTGATTGCAGTTCTTTGTTGGTTCTTTTCCCTCCCGTCGAGCTTCCAGGGTCGGCTTTATAAGAGCGGAGACTTGGCTGGGATATTCAGAAGGGAGTTTGAAGTGATGTGAAACTGTGAAAGATGGCTCACGGAGCTCGGGACGTCATTAAAGTTTCCTCTCTGTCTTCCAGAAGCCGACACCGTTCAAAAGATAATCTGGGAATTATGTATTATTCAAGCCGTTTAATTATGTAATATCTTAAGAAAAAAGAGGCAGAAAGCGGATTTTCATCAGTGTAATGTTGGCCGGCTCTGAATGGTTGGAGGGTTCATTTCAAACTCAACCAGGTATTCAGGTCCACAGGAAGTGCCTTTTAAAATCCGCCCGGTCTTTGTCCAAATGAGATTTGTAGCAGTTAGAGAGTTTCATTTTCTTAAGATTAAGAAAAACATGCTGTGAATATCAAAACCGACGCATATTATGAAAATTCTGGTGGGCTTACGTATATTAGATGGTTCTGACTTGCCTGGTTGCCTTTTTTGGACAATTACGTGCATTTCATTTATTCCTTTTTTGTTTGCTGCTGGCATGGTCCTAACAGAACATTTTGAAAAATACATGAGCGATGCTTTATCCGGGCCATGACTCGGAGATGGAGATGTGGCTCTGCATTTATAACCCTTCATAAGAGCATAAAGGTGGAAACAAATTGAGTTGTAAAGCAGTGCGTTCTGTTTTACTCCGAGCTCTTCATTCAAATCTCTGCTGGGTCTATTTGTGTAAATAGCATTTGTGGTAAAGGGGTGAAGGGCCTAAATTCATACGCCGTTGAGTGCATCCTCTAAAAATATCAGGAATTCCCACAATATCTCAAGTGACTTAGAAAATAGCAGTTTTGAGCTGCACTAAAATATACCGTGCCTTGAGTTGTTTTTAAATTGTACTACGGAACCTTCCATTCACAAGCACACACACACACACACACACACACACACACACACACACACACACACACACACACACACACACACACAGATTAGCTATATTTCTTAAAGGTTCAAGAAAGCCAAGACAAACTCAAAATCACTTCACATCTTGTTCCCTTCTCTGCGATTCAATACGATGTTCACTGCTCCTGTCAACCTCGCCAAGAGAAAATGAATAGCAATAATGGTTTTGTCACTCATTTTGATGGTTTCTCTACCATCTAAACGACTTTAGCACTCATAAAAGACAGTAAACTCTCCGTCCGCAAGCCATTAGTGTGAATTATACCTATAAACACCACATCCGCAACCATATGGCGCTTCCGCTCCTTGATATATTCTAGTTTGTCAGAACACACGCTGCAAAACTGTGACTGTATCTATAATGATGGGAATTCCTCCCATCTGTCTGTTGGAGCAACACGTACCTTCAGTTTCTGTCTCAGACGATTACAAAACATCACGCAAACAAAAACTAAGGCCTCCAGACCCCTTCTTGCCCAGAACTTAATGTTGAAAAGGTGAAACTATTTCCTGAGAATCCAATATACTTTTTATTGATAAGGTCAAATTCAGGCTGGGATTCTATAGGATTACAATATGCGAAGTGGTCTGTTCAAAACTCCTGGAGCTTGACAAATTATAAATGTTTTATGATATGAAGATGTTTTAGGTCATCCACCTATTTTCTTTCATGTGTTGGGTCACTGGCAGATGGAACCAATCTCAGCGTCTCTGGGCCGGAAGGCAGAATAAACACCCGGGTTTAGTGGCAAACCACCAGACACACACATTTACTCACACCTTTGGGCTTTTTAGAGACTCTAATTCTCCTATAATGTTGTTGGATTATGGTAAGAAACCAGAGCATCTTTCGAAAGTCCACACAAAAATAGAGGGAACATGTTTGGTCTTTTTCAAGTAAACTTGGCCTGTTTTCAAAATCTATTATTATCATCAGTCGTTGTCATTATATTATTTGAACAAAAAGAAAGCTTATTTTTCTCTTTCTTCCTCATGTTTTAGGTCAAAATAAGCAAAGCACAAAGTTGATCCCAAAAAAGGGGTTTTCAAGACTAACCGTCCCAATTAACCTGAATTGACTGTATATCAATACTTTTTACACCGAGTTATTGTTGTCTCCAGACAGTGAGAAGGCTGTAAAGTTTTGAATAAAGAATGCCCTTCACAGCTGTTTCTTTATGGTGGAAATAGCCTTCCTGTAGGGTCTGTTGGGCATCACGGAGAGTGGAGATGATCCGGAAGTTCAGCTCTAGACAGTAGGGGAATGAAGGGTGATGACTAGACTCGCTGAGATGGAGGAGTCTCACCTCAGGAAGCCCATCAACACTGGAGAGCAACTTTAGTGACAGACATTTCTCAGTGTGAAGGAGAGATTCCACCGCTCTTTTCTTCCTGTGGCTGTCAGGCTCCACTATGAACATGATTAACTGTGAATCTGTCACCCATCTGCTGCTTTATTATTTATGTGACGTACAGTACATACAACAGGGGTTGTGAATTCCCTAATTATGTTTGTATTGGAAAACACTGCGGATTAAATACCAGAGCGGAAATTTGCATTCTGCTTCGATATCATAACTTCTTCATCGACTTGTCTTTCATGACAAACACATTCTCATTCGCTGGTGGCAGGGATGCTGTAATTAGATCATTAATTCTAAACAATATTCTGATTACTGTTGGGTGTGTATTCTTATTGTCATTAGCACACGCGGCTTAGCTTGATATAAGGTTGTCACACACACTCTGCTGTAATATAGGGCAAGAATATTCATGCTGTCCCTTCAGTTTTAGCTTGACATTTCGGCTCTTGACAGTTTGAGCACAATCCTATTTGACAAAAGAAGTAAATGATCCCGTCATTGTTATCAGGAGAAAACAGATAAAAACATTGAGAAATCTAATAAATGGAGTATTTTTTAATCTTTCCAGCTGAGTGCGCTACATTAAACAGATAAGCTACATAGGACAATATTTCAATATTTGAAAAAGCGTGTAAGTCATAAAGATGTGAATGTGAATGTGAAGAATGTTTACATCTTTTAANAAACATGACTAAAACATTGTCATGACTAAAACATGACTAAACATAAAATATGTTGTCTTTTCACCGTTTTGAGTTTCAAGTTTATTATTCACTCAGGAATTAATTAATTTTGAGCTAAAAATAGCGTCATCTCTTTATTTACCTCATCACACAAGTGCAGGTCACTGATGCACTGAGATAAGCTGTTGGCACTTTCTTTAAATATTGCAACTATTTTTTTTTCTTTTCATGTATTTTGCAACACTTCCGCACAAGAAACAGAATTTTAAAGGCAAAACACAAAGTTATGATAAAACTAAGAAATCTCTAGTGCTATTGGACAACGCAGAGAAAAAAAAAACGATATACGCAAAACTGTACATCCCCCAATTACATTAACATTTTATGTTTTCTGGCTTTTCTGTTGTTTAAATACACATTCAAATAATATGTTTCTAATTTTGTACGTGTTTCTGATGACACAGAAGGTTTCAGAGTGAAATGTTAAAAATTTCATCATCTGCTATGGTTCCAGGGCACCCAAGAGCTCCCGATGCTCTCAGATGTTCTGCTTGTGTTAAACATGGAGTGCAGAAAATGGAGTGGATAAGGAAACAGATGGAATGGTAAATCAGGAAGGACGTCTCCGTAGAGTTGGTAATTATAACTAATTATGAATGATTCTGCTCAGAGTGTTGTTGTTGGTGCTAGGAAGGGGGGGCCAAGAGAGAAGTGCTCACTCCTCAGAAATGCTTTCATCATTTCTCCAGAGAACGTCTTGTCATGATACACGGCCGAATCCTCCATAACTTTCATTTTTTGTCTACGTCAAGCTGACGTTTTTTTCCCAATCTCATGTTATTGTAATACATCCCTTAAACATGGCATCCTCTTGAATCATGGTGTGCATGAATACATTTACTGGAGTGCTGTGCTTAAGTAGACGGTTTTTTAGCATCTCTACTTGACTTGAGTGCTTTGTTCTGGGTTATTTAACTTACACTGTTTAAAAAGAAAATATACTTTTACTTCACTACATCTTATTATGTCTCATTGCTATTATGACAATCCATATACAAGGAAATTGTTTGAAATAGAAAATACTATTTACATTTTTTTTTCTTTGAATAATTTGTCTTCCACTTTAAAGTGTGAAGCAGAAATATTTCAGTTTGACATATGGCGGTCAAACTATTTTTAATGAACCGTGTTGTATGTTTTATGAAATTTGTAGCATTTTAGTTAACACAATTATCAAAAAGCTCTGGTTAGTTTGTGCGTGCATGTATACATGCATATAAATAAGTGTCTGTGCTTGTATATATACATATAAATGAGTTTGGTCCCTCCATCGCAAAAATGCAAAAATAATACAGATAAAATTAACTTTGGAATTGAGGTTTAATATAAACCACACACACACACACACACACACACACACACACGGCTTTCACAAGCCAGACCTTTTTTTACTCATGGGGTCTGACCGGTCAATGAATGAGCTTGACCTTTGCCATGCAGCTGGACTGAAAACGACCTTCCTTTTTTGTGCATTTTATTAAGAAGTTATATGTTCTTTCCATTTTTACCTGCATCAGTGAATGATCCATTTTCAGTTTGTAATTGCTTGTGCAAAAAATGGCATGATGTGTCATCACATTAATGATACCCTTTGGTTATAATTATATTCGATATAATTACTTTAAATTGCCAACCGAAGATATTTTCAGTTCTACACACGTGTGGAATTCTGCTAATTGTTTCCTTTTAAAGATCTTTAGACAAACTGTATGGAAACATGAAATGAGAAAGTCATGTTTTCTGTCTGCACACTAGGTTGGATTGAAGCTCATTCAAATTGTCTGGTGTTTGTTTAAAAGCATCATCGTTTTCTACTTTAATAACTGATAGTTACGTGTTAAAATATCTATTTTGGACTCCTTGCACCCACTAAAAATGACTATTTTACTTCAAACAGATTCGAATAGAACCTGCAAGAAAGCAGGTTAGCATCAATCCGCAGCTTTAACAAAAGACACAAAAACATTCATTTCATCTCTGACTTTCAGCATCTTTGAAGTTTTTTGTTTGATCTTATTTAATCAATCTATTTTCTAGAATCAAAAATGTTGTTCCACTTCCAAACGGGACCTAAACATAGTGGTTTATAAATGACTTCCTGTTGAATCTTTCTGCTGGAATTATGAAAGAACTGGGAAGGGAAATCTCTATGGCTATCTCCTTTATCTCTGTAATTGTTTACAAGAAAAAATACATTTGGAAAGGTAAAACCTACTTTGTCAGGTCTACAAAATCGGCTAAAAATCTGCCGATTCAGACGAGTCTGTGAGAGAAGACGAAGTTAGTTTTCTTCCCACTATGTCCAGAACATGCGTGGTCATGAAGACTGAAATACTATTCTTGAAATAAAGTTAATATGTTTCATGTTGATAAGCCGCTAAGTTGAAACTCGATCCGCTGTAAGGTCAGGTCTATTGTTTTCTTAGAATGTTCTTTCGTTAATCATCCATGTGTATTCACATTTAATCTCCTCTCTAATAATCTCTCCTAATCTTATCTTAACCAAATTTCCTCCTGCATTCACATGGCAAAGTTAAATAATATTCATGAATTGGTGGCACGGTGGCTTAGTGGGTAGCGCTGTTGCCTCATGCAAGGAACGTAAATCCCGCCTCCAGACCCAGAGCTGCTGGGATTGGCTCCAGCTCCTCGTGACCCAGAAAGGGAAATGCGGTTTAGAAAATGGATAGTCAGTAAATCTGGTTCATCCTTACGTTTTGATAATTGTAAAACTGTAAATTAGGCAACTGTCTGATGTAATTGTAATCTGGTCTTTTCCATTTTACAGGTCATTACTGTTTACTTCTGTGGTCAAGGCTAGGTGAGGGTTTCAGATCCCGTGTCAGTATTCACAAGACAGTCCTCAAGGCCGTCTTTTATTTAACTCCAGCAAGATGTATTCAACACTCAAACCAAGGCATTTCGGTGTCTGACAGGAAAAGATTGTCTTTACATATGTTAAAGATTGAGCTATTTGCGCTGCTCGTTTTTCTATCGCCTTTCCTCATTCGTCTGCTGTGAATTGGAAAAATGAAATATTTACACGGCTTTTCCAACAGGTTAGTTAGTGTTGAAACATTAATGTCTCCCCAACCTTCGGCCGAGGGAAAGATAGATGAGCTAAAACACAGGGAACATGGGAAATGATGGGAAATATGTGTTGTACATTCAGATCATATTTCAGTGTCTTTCGTCTGATACATATTTGAGAGTTAAAGATTATTTATTATACGGCAGAGGGGGTTTAACAGAATGAGTAGATTATAGATGAAAACGTCCTTGTCATCTTTAGTTTGGTAAAGCTTTACTATAAAATCAAATTAACATCTACTCAAATCCAAATTACGCTAAATCGTATTAAATCTAAATAAAATCCCCTGGAGCAACACCCCCCCCCCATTATAAATGTATAGAGGAGGAAGTTGCATTTGTAAAAGTGTGAATTGAAATTACATGAATTTAATGAGCCTTCAGATTTTAATTCAAAAGGTTTTGATCTAGTAATAATGAAAATAAATTATGACGAGTGCTAAAAGATCAGTTTGTGTGTGTGGGTGTATCAATATCACTACAAAAATACCAAGCCCAGGTAGTAAAAAAAAAAAAAAAAGCTTGTGTCTTGTGTCTTCAATATTGTCCTTATTATTACAACTTTCCTCAGAGGACATGAGCAATTTTCAATTGGTTACCATGGTTACTGTCCCTGCACAAGGTTTGTTCATTAACATCTATTTGGTGAATGATGAAAAAATGTTGCTCTAACCTTATCTTGGCTGGAATATCAACCCAACACAAAGTGGGTTATATTAGTTCAATATTCTGAACGCCATGAGTCAGATTAAGTGACTTTTCGGCACTATCTTGGGACATAGGACTAAGTAAATTAAACTGTAGCTGTTTTTATTTGCCGTTGATGCGACACTGATTTACTTAACTAAATCTTGAGCTGTTCAATCTCCCCAATTGATCTGCCAAGCATTTACACGCATCAGTCGATTCTTTTAATTTATTCTTCATTATCGTTTTCACACTGAATGGCTCTGTCCATGTGACACACACTGTACTGCAGTTTGCGGGAAAAACAGTTCAAAGGTGACACAGAAAAAGAACGAGTGGCCAACTTGCATTAGACACATAAAACTAGTAAATTTTTGTTTTCTCAGCCATTACATGGAGATTGTGTTCTGACCGCTGTGATATGCAATTTTAGCATTTGTAAATTACTGTTTGTGAAAACCATGTCAGTCTCAGACACACTTTAGACATTTTTGTGACAAAATTCAGTTTGTGCTGTCTGTATGTGCAGTGATTCGTGATATTCAAAAAGTATCTGGATGCGGTGGTTGACATTTTCATCAAGTTCAACTAGACAATTACTGAGTGCGGGTTAATATTTCCATGATTTTGTTTTTGAAAGATAACCAAACAGATAACGCAAATGACACAATATATGATGCAGAATAAAGCAAGTGTGTCATGTGTAACTAATCCTGTAAACTAAAATTATTTACAGTATAATTGTCACGATCAAGTCCATAGTGACTTTAACGAATATTTGCCAATAGTTTAAGACAAAGACTTACATGATGTAACTCAGTTGAGCGCAGTGGTTGACAGAAGAATGAAAACAGGTGATGACTTAAAAAAAACGCATAACCAAATGAGGACACAGGTGCAACCAATAAAACACAGGAAGCCGAGAAACAGAGGATCATGGGTGTTGTAGTTCACTGCCACCTGACAAATTTCCACTAACGCCATCCAGAATTATCACTATTAATCAAAATTAAGTACAAAAAGTCACATAACTGAACTACATTGAACAAAATCTGTGACACGTTGATGTAACATGCCTGATAATTTAAGTTTTAATATTCACAAACAGTTACACAACTTAAAATAACACTCTTTACGCAGTTAACACAGAGATAAGCTGGTTTTCTGTTGATCTCTGCTTAAACACAACCGCTAATGGATGTCTTAAATAAAAACTGCAGCAATGTAAAGAAACACAGCTGGGGAAAGGATGAAGGAAATGAAGTGAGGGGGAATAAAAGGGAAAAGACCAACTTAATGAGCGTTAATAATTACAAGCATGAATCTGTCCGTGCTGCTAACGCTCTGCGTATGACACACTATATTCAGAGTAATTGCGGGGTGTCACTGAGGTGTTTTTTTTTATTCCTGGAATGAAAAGAGCTGCCGGGACGCTGCAGGCTGTACAACTGCAGATCTCTCCCCACCGGTGCCTATCTGTGAAAAACACTAATCACAACTGAAAACCAATGAATGCTTTGGAATGAATGGGAAAAACGTTCTTGAGGTCGTCTCGTTAGAGTTACGGAGGAATCATTTCAAAAAGCTTTGATTCTCTAAAGTCATGACCAGGAGTGTTAGAATTTCGTTTGGCTAAACGTTCAACCTGGACTGAGCTTTGGGATTGATGTTTCGCTGTAGAGCAATGGCATTCATGCATTTTTAAGTGCGGCTGATGGGACGCAAATACATTGTGTGTCACTGTGTCCTGCGACCGTGTCTCTGTGTGTGTTCTGTCAAGAAAAAAAAATGTCTGTTTAAATGTGACAGTCAACATGGAAGGCAAACAATGAAAAGTGATCATGAATTCTTAACCAGGCTCTCCCCAATCCTTCTCTTCACCTGCACTCTGTGACTGTGGTGCATGAAATATTGAGTGGACGGATGAAGTCTTCTCGGGTCATCCCTGGACTCTGGAGAACACTCTCTGTACCTCACCTCATCTCATTGCCCTCCAGAGGTTTCTTCCATCTGTTCCTAAGGTTAATGCATGAGCAAGCCGTCTACTTTACCAACACCTCAACTCAGAATCATTCTGTTCCTTGGCTGAGGAACTTTTTTAACATGTAATTATAAACTTACATTTACGTTTCGGTATAGCAAGTGGTTTTCTTTTAATAATATAGCTAATGTGCGTAATATTAATATTCTTGTGGTTTTACCACAACTACTTCAATGTAAAGTCCATCCATACTTTTTCTGAATCCATACAGAATTGTTGCTTGTCTCTGCTCTTCATTCTTTGATGGTTAGGACAGACTTTTGGTTGAATTGAAAGATTATTCTTAACTTGATTTATTCCAAACAGATTAGGATAGAAAAACAACATGTACTGTTCAATGACAACTGTGAAACCTGCTGGTATCCAAGTATCCAGGTATCCTGGTATCCAACCAAACAATTTAGCCAAAGTATTTCACCGATAGGGCACTACTGACCTTATAAATGTAGTTATAGTTACTATTTAGTTCTCATAACTATTCTCATGTGACTTTTAAAAAAATGTAATTGTACAAGTACGTATTATTGACACTCAAAGACTTCTTGAGTTTTTGTTTCACAATGCAAAACCATTGTATCTTAGCAGCAAAACACTGGACTTTCTATTGAATGTCAATAGTCAGATTGTTTCAATATGTGCGATTTCACAATGTCTGTGATAGTTGACTATGGTATTGAATATGGTAAGCTACAACCACTAGCAAAATATGTTAGTTATTGGATTATATTAAGAAACGTATTGTTAGTCTGTAATTCCCCTCACTGTCACTATTGAAATTTAGAGAATGTTCCACCATATTTCTTGACTATGCAGCTGTTTGCCTCGTTGTTAAAGGAAGTTAATTCAAGGGTTTTTTCTATTTTCCTGCTAGATAACTGATCTTCAATCATGTGTTCGCACAACATTTTAATTACTTCTTAATTTAGAGGCCTGTCTGTGCTGATGACTTCACATATCTTGGAAAACAATGGAAAACTGGAAGATGTAGAAACACGTGAGATAGGTGATTGTAATTTACGGCTGTAATTCAGTAAAGCTTCATTGTTTGATTTTTTTTTTTTTTCTTTTTTTTTTTTACTTTAAAGACCAAACAAATGTAATTATCCGGCAAAACCTCACTGATAGTCTGTGTTGGAATAATTTTCCTTTTGGAATAATATTTCCAAAATATTTTTCTTATAAAAGAATAGAAATAGATCTTTTATGCATCATTTGTGTTAAAAAACGGTAGTAGTTTACCAGCATGATGGAAAAACATGTTCTTTTCGCATTAAAAGAAACGTGTCCTTTCTCCTTTCATTGCATTGATCAAAGAAAGTGAAGGCTAAGAAATAATGGGCTGATCTGAAGAAAAAATCATTAATGAGGTAATCACAAAAAATGCAAAAAAAAAAATCTCAAAAACATAGACGTGTTCCATGTTGTCATGGGAAACTTTGAATTCCGCACATTTCAAATGATCATTTATTCATATTCTCTAAGTGCTCAATATATTGTAGATGCATTGCTCAAAAGACATGCATCATATAAAAGGCCATTGTCGGCATTGTCTACACACTCGTACTAACCTTTGTAATTGTGTGCAGACTAATCCACCCATCTGGGCTCTGACTAATACTTAATCATTCTACTGCTGATGTTTGCTTCAGCATTGATCCACTCGGTAGCTGTGTTTGTCTGTGAGGTTAATGTAGAGGATGTGCGATTTACACTTCTTTATCGCCGGCTCTCGCTTCTCACTGGCTGAATGGAGTCAGCTAGGTAGATCACACTAATCTCCTAGATAGTGTTTTCGGAAAACACTTGTAGAAGAGCCACAAGATAAGGTTTCCTTCAAACACTAAATGACCGAACAACAGCACAAATTGGTTCCCGAGTAAGAACAGAATGCAAAGTTTTCCTGGTGCATTGATGTTGGTCAAAAACAAGTCAACCTACCAAAGTTTTTCTGTATTTCTATGAAATATTTCACACTATGCTTCTTATTTTGAAAAATCAAATCATACAAATGTTTCATTATTTACAAAAATTATAATTTTGTCCAGGTAGTACACTAATCTCACTGAATCAGATTTAATAACTCGGATTATTGCATTTTAAATCCGGTACGTCGATGTACAACTCTCACCCTTGCCCTTAGACACACAAAATACAATTATATATTCATATATATACACACACACACACACACACACACACACACACACACACACACACACCATTTTTTCATAAAATCTGAAATTCTCCGTCTTTGGACCTATGGACTTTTTAATTTTTATTTTAAATGGACATCAATCAAGTGCTTCTGTGCTACTGTAGCAAGTTAAAAATATCAAATTTTTATCATTTTTAAAGTATAGAACACATTCATAAATATCTCAGACCTATATTTTGCAACATGTAAAACTCAAACATATTGGCTGGAGTACAAAAGCGAAAATGTGAACAGACCTCTCGACAGCATGGCATCATCAAGTAAGGGGATTATTACTCTCGAGGATTACAGTCCTACAGCAAAATGAAACACAAATTGTTCTTGTACCCCTTGCACATTTCAATCTTTAGGTCCAAAAAAATTATAATTTGGATCCGAAATTGCTACAACAGACTGTAAAAATAGCCCAAGACAACTTAAAAGACCCCAATACCCCTAGACTCTGATCATGAGACCCTTTACACAAAAAATAGTCCATGAATTTTGTTAGTCAAGAAATGTAAGTTTCTTCCTGTGAGATAATAATGCTGTTCAATATGTTCTGCTGTTCAAGTCTGGTTACTTAAATGTGATGTTCCTCTTGATATTATGTCTCTTTTATTTTTTCAATTTTAATTCATATGAATAATGATTAAAAATAGATAAACATATTCATAGAAATGAACATTTGACTAAAATACACATTTTATTCTATGAACCGTAAAACTAAATTGAAAAACTACAACCGCTCACGCCGCTCCGTGTTAAAGCAGCTGTCCGTAAGTAAACGGAGCTCTGCACCACATGGATGGTGAGCGATGGCGGAATTGAGTGAACGATTAGCGAGACTGATATAGTCTGAAGTTAATTGAGAAGTGAGTGATGTAGCGGGCTGAAGCAGTCCTTAGGATTAGCCTCTGTGATCCTCTGGTGTGAATTGCTCCAAAAATCCAAGTTAGCTGCTTAGATTTTCTTACAGTATTCTACCCTGTCTGTCAAGCTTTTCCCACAAATTCAATTGAACGTGTGATACTGTTAAAGAAACCGCTTACCCGATAATGAAATTCTGCACATTAACAACGTATGACTCGCTTTGCATGATTAAGACTGAAGTTGTAATTATAGCCAAAATATTCTTTCCCTACAGCTGTGAATTCACAAACCAGAGCTGATAACTGGTTCATTAATGTGGCCATTTCCCTCTGGTTAATTTGAAATTCAAATAGACTGATTTTAACATCTAGATTAAGCTTTACTGTAGTTTTACTACATATAATAGCAGAATGGACAGTCACGCAAGTAATTCAAGCATTTACATTTGGAAAAATGTAATGATTGCAATGGATGTTTATTCCAAATTGGGCATATAATGGATGATATAATAACAATATACTGTATTTGAAAATACACGACTGTCTGTGTTAAATGGCGATTGTTCTCCCTACTGAAATAAAGATTTTAGAGCTAATTTCAACTTTCATTTTTCTATAGAGTTTGGTACTCATTTTTCATAAATGTTTACTTTTTTGCCTATACATTTTTACTTCTTTTTTTAGCAGTTTCTTATTATTCATTAATTTAGAATAACCAAATGCAGATGTGACAATGCTATTTCCTTTTTGGCTTACCAAGTCCTTTAATTCTTGAATTTTCAACAATCAGTTGTGTGTTACTGAGCCAAATCAGTCAGTTTGTTGCAATCAATTTTTTTAAAAATGCAGAGAACTGAGAGTCTAAGACACAAGCTGCGACACTTCAGATGTGTTTGGCACAGAATGACTAAGAAAAAGAATAGAAAGATGATATAAAGCCATTGCTCATGTTCAGGCAGTCTGATTCTACAGAACTACTCACTGTTTTCTTACATCCACTTGCAACTCAAACTCAGAATGAGATTCTTCATTCAGATCAGTTTATCTTCTGATTTGAAGCGTTGTGTTTATTAACAATGTTGAGACAAGTTCAGTATCATTTTCTCGCTAATCTCGAGTCTAATTTTCAGGTTTGGTTTAGAACATTCCAAAACATTCTATAATTAACATCCCACGGTTATTAAAAACAGATAAATTAAAAACATGGTGTAATATGAAATTTGAACCTGCTTAATTGAATGTATTATTTGTGGCCTAGCATACTTTGGCAGTTTGAATTCACAAGAAACCGTGATATTCAAGCCATTGTTGGTGTTGATTTAAAACATGGGTCATAATGGGCTGATGAGGCTCACTCTCAGCTCTTCTCGCTCCTTCCTCTCAAGAACCATCCCACACACTAGCTGTGCCGACGCCAAACCCGATTTACGATTTCCTTCTGATCCAGAGAGTTTAAAATGTGTTTTTCATCATACCAGCGTTCTCTGTCTCACTTTGATGAGCGTTTCAGCTCGTTCAGCAGTAAACCCTCTTCTCTCTTGTACTTTTTTGCAGCCACTTCACTCTCCATCACAGACCAACATAAAGATTTATGCCTTAATTAGGTTATCAAAGCCCCTGGGCTGAGTGTTGGAGAAGAAATAGCAACTGGCGCTTTTATTGTCTCCTCTAATTTTAAACTATTGCATTTATCCATCTGAAGTCTGCTGTGTACACCAGAATTCCGTCAATTTTTTAGAGGAAAGAGCTAAAAAAATAGAGAAAATCTTTGGCAACGTAGTATACTTCATAGAGGAAAAAAAGAAGAAAATGACTTAAAAGCTTCATGAAAGCGGCAAAATGATCCCGACTCCAGAGACTCCGTGAGAGATTTTCAAGCTTTTTTACAACATGAACAAAGACAAGTAATGTCGATGAGCGTTTCAGAAAAAAAAACAGCAAATTGAGTGGGCTGCATGTCATCTTTTGCAAGAACTGATTGATCTATTCAGTGGCACGATTAAAAGCTAGAGAATTCGTTTGGTCCAAAGTAATTACACAGATAAATACAGAAAGTAAAGTCCCCGTTCTTCTGCATAACTACAGCTAAGATGCAAATAAGTGAAGCCACATCAAAGCCCAAAAAAAGGTTTTGACCATAAATTGTGATTTTACATCTATGAAAAGGAATTTTGTTTAAACCTGATCTTTTTTTGCTCTCTCCAAGCCATCTCCTTCCATAGTGTCTAATACTAAGAGGAGGCTAAAGAGCTTAAAGAGTAAAAACGACTGCGGAAGAGTAATCCACTTTACGCTCTGTGTAATATTGCTGAAAGCTGACAATGATTAATGCTAACAAATTTCTGTGCCCTCTGGATACAGACGATTCAAATTACTTTAAAAGACCTTTAAAAAATGCCAAATAACCATTTGAATGAAAACAAGGTTTTTCTAAGTAAAAGTATTTTAAATGGTTCATTATTTAATTCATAAATCTTTCAATGACAATCAAAACATTTTTCTTCTGGTTTTCCAATTGAAAATTAAACAAACAGTTCATAAATAAGGAAAATAATGGAATTTAAACTAAGAACAGAACTGCAGACACTTGCTCAAAATTATTTGACCTCAAATATTCACCATAGTAACTTCGGTACTTCGCTTAAGCGTTTTTTAAATATCCAATGACTCAAATAGTGAGACAAGTTTCAAAGCGACTGACAGACGTGAGTCTGTTGGGCAATGTGATTTACAAAATTTGGAAAATTATCCCCTGTACAAATCAGAATTTATAAAGTGTATGGATTGTAAAAATTACAATTGTGAGAATGTGATGAGCAAGAATAAACCTATAAAATCCAGTCTTATTTCTCTTAAAAAGAAAGACAGGAAAAGTGTTTTTTTTTTTTTTAACCATACTGTACATTGTCCTAAACAATAAATACACAACCGAATAAACTTTACAGACACCATGCCATTATCATTGATTTTCACTTTTGTAAAACCACTTTGAAAAATGCCTGACAAGCATTTGTACATAAAATATTTCATTTTTATGTGTTAGCTCTCTTTTTCAACCAGGAGAGGCACGACTAAAAAACAGCATATTTTTCTGTTATAAAAACGAACAGTCTTTTTTGATTGTATGTTCATGGTTGGATCTTTAAGACTCGTCCAAGGTTTTCAAATGGTTTTTAAATCAAATTCACAAAGGAAGTAAAATGTCACAGTAAGCCTCCGGTAGCAGTCTTTCATGTGTCCGTTTCAATTGGCCGCCACTGGTTTTTCCAGCTAGGGTCCGTTCTCTCGGATAAAGTTCATCCATAATCAACACATCACATCCTTGTACTGCGGCTGTTGTTCCTCTATATGTAAACCATCATGGTTGGTGGGTAAAATGTCTCGTCAGTCTCAACCAACCGAACTACTTCATACCTTTGAACTGAAAGGTTCAAAAACCCAGAGAAAAAGAGTGAGCAACAGAAGTGTGTGTTTCTGTCTCGTCCTGGCAGGTAGTTTTCGCGCATTTTCATCATTGGAACAAATCAAGAAATGAAAAACCAGACGGAAGAAACGCGCAGACATTTCAACTTTCTGAAAAAGGGATGTCGTACAAAACAGTTGTATGTGGCTGATTCACTCGGGATTTGACACTTTTACTGAAGGCACAAAACACTTGATGAAAAACAAAAATGGGTTCCAGTCTGCTGTGTAGCAATAACCCAGTTGCTTAGACTTTCAATGATCAGAATAGCTGAGAATGAAAGGTAGATGGTCACTTAAAATAATGCACTGTGAGAACGGCGACACTGCTTCTCTGAATGACGCACATGTTTCGTTTGATTGAATGTCTGTTGAAAGTCCCACCTGTGGTTTTACTAATAAGAGAGATCATAAATGCATGTACATTATCCCACTGTTCCTCTAATCAAACTTATTGGTTTATTGGTCCATGAACTGTGGCAGAATGTGGCTGCTGAAAGGAGAATTATTTTTTAATCAAAGTCGAAGTCATGGAGGCTCACGGGTAAACAGTATATGTGCTCCTTATGGGAACAGCAGATGCTAAATTGTTATTTTAGCCCCATCAAACTGGACAATAACAAATAACATCGGATAGAAGTGTTGGGGTTAATAAGAGGGTACTGAAAACCTCTCGGATGTGTATATATCATCATTTCTCGTTCTGACATCAGTTCTTCAAACACAGATTTATGCATTTTCCATTTACTGTTTTATACCACATCAACCTCTTGCACCGTTTGATATCTTTTTCAGCACAGCAAGTGACTGCCAAATCTGGTTGACTAATCCGACGCTCCCTAGAGGTTCACTTTTTTATATTTATTTTATTTTTTTATCCTCCTTGTCTTTCTACTTTCCACATCAGGGGTGCTATTGAAATGCAAATATGGTCACCCCGTGCATAGTGTCTGAAATATTCGGGTGGATGTGGCTGCTTTTGACAGCTTTGAAGAAAATAAGCACTTTCATTTATCCTTCTTATACTTCTTAGACTCACACACACACAAACACGCACACACCGAAGTTCACACGTTCACGTTTCCACCTCACAAATAAATGGAAAGGCCTATGATTTGAGTAGGAGTGTAACAAGCAATTCTCTCTCAGGCTGAATGAGGAGTTGGGTTAGAAAGGTCTTATCACTGACATGAATGATGAATACACTGATGAATACGGAGTAAAACACAATTATTCCAATTACTGACAAATGACATACCCATCAGACCTTATTTTGCTAAATTTGGCAATTGCCGGCTCTCCATTTTGAACTGATGCAACCTGCGCATGGTTTCTTAACTACTTAAGTGTTTTAGCAGGCATTCTTTCTCTTGCTAGTCTAAAAACACATTTCAGAAACATGTGCTCAAAAACTCGACAATCTCAGCGTAGATTTAGCGCAATACGTCAACAACCTTGTCTTCATCCCTACAGTTGCTCTTCGTTTTTTCAGGCAGTGAAGCAAATCTGCGCCATTTATCAGTGCATCTCCACAAACTACAGCTTCTGCTGTGCAGAGACACCCTTCCAGTAGTCCAGAATATCATGCAAGTCTTCTCCCTTGGCAAACTGAACCTTCTTGCGCAGAGCGTTTCCGGCTGTCACGTAGCAGGACTCTTCCCGTGGACCCTTCCTGTTGGGGCGAAAGCGCTCCCAGATACGCAGGGTGCTTTCAGTTGAGTACTCTGGGCTGGAAGAATAGCCTGAGTAGTTGTGATGACGAGGAGAAAGCTGAGAGTAGGAAGTGGCATCTCTCTTGTTGCGTGACAAAGGCTTGAGAAACGAGACCCTTTGGGCTGGAGACTCATGTGACCCCTCATAGTAAAGTGCAGGAACAGAATGCCGATGTTCTGCACAGTGGTAATCTGGATGCACCTCCAAGTGTTGCTGATGAACCATTCCATCTATGGTACCACCGTCGATACTACAACCACCACCAGCACTTACTAAAGGGAGCCTCTCTAAAGGCTCGCCACAGTCCAAAGGGCTTCCCTTCTCAGGGTACTGACAGGGGTCTGGGCTGTGGGGTTCTGGGACATCCAGGCTGTAAACTCTACCTCCTTTTCCACTAGATGGACGACAGTGTCTCTTGGATTGGGAGACGATTACAGCTGCATCTGCACTCATTTGTCTTTGAATTGGCCTGACGGCATTGGCTGGAGGAGGAGGCCGATAAGGTGGCGACACAAAACCACCACCAGTAATCCCTGGCCTTTCGGACAATGGTGTTGAAAAGGGCAGAGGGGGTGCTGCTGGGATTTTGGGGGAAGGCAGTACTTGGCATGTGTCATTGATACTAGTTGAGATGGGGATAAGTCCTCTGGTCAGGGAGGATGTAGATGTAGACGGGGGTGAGGTGGGACCACATCCTGTACTGGATGCAGTTGATGCTACGACAGAGTCCAGCTTCAGAGCATCAATGCAGTTGTTGATTATCTGGTTTACTTTGTCCACTTCCATTGCAATCGTTGAAATTTCGGATGCAGACCCTCTTCCATCATCATCGGAATCATCCCCCAATTCGCTTCCATCATCCCCCCTAAGATCTTCTTCCCGTATACCATGAACCAAAGCTCCGTCTCTAATTCTTTCATCTCCACTTACTGAGGTCCTGATATCCATGTAGTTTCCCTTGCTGGCCAAGGCCTCGGAGAAAGCAGTAGCCATCTTTTCAACTTGGGGAATAGAGGAAAGGCGTGAGGAGCTAGTGTTAGCAGACGGATGGCCGAGCATTGCCGAGCTCGATGAGGACATGGGTAGTTTGCTATGATGATGCTGATGGTGGCTTTGCTCGTGAAGTTTTTGGACAGCTGTGGGGTCATTGGCTACAGCCGCTGCCACCTCTGGTCCGTAACGCATTTCCAGGATTGTTTTCTTCACACAGATGGACTTTTCTTTTTCTTCTTGTCTCCGGCGCCTTCGCAAGCAGCAATACACAAAGCAAAGAATAACAAGCATTCCACAAACACAGCCAACAATGGTCATGATGTAATGGGTGGTTGTCGACGGAGGGGGCACCAACTCATCTGGATTAGGAGCTCGGGTAGAGAAGGATAAGCATGTGTGATTGTACCGCTGCGAGTTACGTATAGATGCCACACAAAATGTGTAGTTGGTGTTTGGTTTGAGCTTGTTAAGGGTGATCATTTCCTTTTTATTTTTCAAATTCATTACATCTGAGACAAAACTTTGATTGTACTGTACCAAAATGTACATTTTGCTGTACGGTTTGGGGATCTGGATCAGAAGGGATGCAGAAGATAACGAAACATGTTGCAGTTTAATGCTCGGGCTATAGGTATTTTCAGAAGAGGAGGAGGTTGTGGGCTGATGATATGGCCCAATTTCAAACATGTCAGGGCCCGAACCAGAAGATTCTGAATCAGGAGGGAGGGAAGTTATCCCTGGAATCAGGACCCCATCCCGGCATACTGAAGAGAGGATGTTGCGTGCACTTCGTCCATGTCCCCCAACTGGACTTAGCAATGGGTAGCCAAATAACTCACGCGGGGTCTCACATTGAAGGCGATCATAGGTGTGTGTGACATTGTTGAAGATTTCTAACCAGGTGAGAAAGCTGTAGAGCTCACAGCCACAGTGGAAGGGGTTTCCTGCCAGCTCACATCCCATCAGTCTACTCAATACGGTAAAAGTGGATGGGTCCAGCCGTGCAAGTTTGTTTGAAGACAGATCCAGGTTGCTGAGACTGGGGCACTCCCAGAATGCATTACTGGCAATGACCTCAATGAGATTGTGCTGAACAAAAAGACATTGCATGCGTCCCAGACCTCGTAACATTCCTTCAGTCAGGTTGGACAACTTGTTGTACCCCAGTTGCAACACTTGCAGATTTGCTTGGCTTGCAAAAGCACCATCTTCAATGTATGATATTTCATTCTTGGTGAGGTTGAGGTCAGTCAGGTTTGTGAATCGACTCAAAGAAGTGAAAAAAATAGCTTTGATTTTGTTCTCATTAAGACGCAAGTCGTGTACGGTGTTGTTAATTTGCTGTGGGATTGTCTCGTACGGAGGCTGATTCTGGCTGCAGATTGCCAACCACACATATCCTTTATCACCCTCAATGAGCCAGCAGTCCCCTCGCACCATGACTGGCAGGCAAAAAAACAAGAAGAAAAAGCAAGAGATAGTCACGGAGGGTTTAAGAGTAGTAGACACACTCATGATGGAGATGAGAGAAAAAAAATTCAAAGATTCCGGTTTGGTTTTAGTGTACAGTATTTTCAGAAATGCAAAAACGGATTCCTTTGGCGCTGTCAGAACTGTTGGGTTCTTATGAAGAGAGGCCCCATCTTCACTCAATTTTAGAGTAGGTTATTTCCTTAAATCTTGAAAGGTTTCTTGAAATGTTGAAAGGCCTGTAAATAAAGGAAAGAAAATGACATGTAAGTTATAGAAATATAAGATGTAGAATTAGGAAAAACATTATACACATCACACAAGGAAGCATGATAATTATGTTTTTTGCAATGAAAACTACATGTATCAATAAGACCAAATGTCATCTTTGCATGGCATTTAAGTATGTAGGTATACGATATATATATACAGTCCAATCCTGTTAATTGGGACACATCGGGACACGACCATTTTGCCCCAATAAAGTGGCACAAATTTGCCTTATGAGACATGACTTAGACTTCCCCATTTTTAGACACAAGACTATAAAACACAATGAAACAAGAAAGCTGATGAATTTAATGAAACATGAAACACCCATAAGAACTGCCCAGGCAACATTTGGAGTCTGGTCATGCATGTATCTCAACGCTCTTCAACCTTTCACACTCATCCTCCCTCTCTTTCTTGCTCATCCCACCAGAGATGTGATCCGGTTCGGTGCTCCACATAGTGAGCCCCCAAAGGAAGCTTTAATTAGGGCTGAGGCAAACGCAAGGAGGTGCCGCCCAATGAGAAGCAGAGCAATTGTGCTAAAATAAAATATATCCACGGCATGAGAGAGAAAGCGTGTTTATTGTGTAACCAAATCAATACCACTTCTGTGTGAGATGCTAAATTAATTGCACACAATTCTGTTATCACCTGGTGGTCATGGTGGTCTTTATAGTGCCATTTACTAGCAAGTTTTGATTTACTTGTGTTGCCAATTAGCAATGATGAATTTGCTCTAAAAATAAGTGACATGTTTACGCACAGGAACATTTAAGTCTAGGTATTTTCATCTGAAATAGTGTGTTCAAGAACATTATCTTTTTAATCTTTCCGTCTGCCAGTCTGTTCTTTGAGTAAATCCTAACACAGCCTGTGTGGGTGGTTTGCTACATGGAATTGTAAAAAGAAGTTAGCAACAGCATGTGTGTGTGTTTGTGCGCATGGGGTGGACCATATGTGCGTTTTTCATGCTATATTTCTATATACCAACAGAACGCTGAAAACCTTTGAGAATAAGTGTTTCGCGTAGGCACATTTCTTTGCATTGTGGCGGTGAATGCTAAATCTGAAATCCCACGAGCATATAAGAATATACATTAAAACCTGCAATTCAGCTGGGCTTTGCCTTTTTTTCTTGTATAGATATGCTCCTATATTCATCACGCTGCCATTGACATATCTGATGTGAAACGGGAGGAGGAAGAAGAAAAGAACAAAAGACTATATTTATACTGAGCAGTGATACATGCAGCGCATCAATACGCCACAGTCAGCGTGTCGCAAGCACAAACTCTGCCAATGATTTCCAGTCTCACTTTCGTGGATGAAAGGCCGATTTGAACTTTGTGAGATGGCACAGAAGTGGCAGCAGCTGATCTGAAGCGAAAATAAATGGTTGATGTGGTGATAAGTCTGGATTAACAAGTCTAGAGCAGTATCAGGACATCAAAAGTTCTAGACAACGTAAAGTGATTTGAAGGTGGAGCCACATGATGCGGAGGTTAAACCAATCAGAGGGCCTGAACGAGGTGGTTAAACCAATCAGAGGGACTGAATACCCGTTTAAAGTGTGCGTAGTGTGATTCATTAGGTGTGTTTGCCTGGGTAAAGCCAGAGCTCAGATAATACAGCTCAACATCTGCAGCAGGAGCCATGCCAAGCCTCTTACAAACCCACCGGGAGCATGTGTTTGGTAGATCACACCTGCTAAATGAACATCAATGTACATAGTTGGGCATTAGAGTTGATGGCATACGTTGCTGGAATCCGTCACGGAAACTGACAGCGTGTTTGAATCGAATCCTCCAGTCTGTATGCTGGTAAAAGGCAACATGGCTTATTGTGTTGTGGCCTAGAGGTTAGAGAGTTGGACTTGTCACCAAAGTGCTGCTGGGTAAAATTCCACTGAAGTGTCCTTGAGCAAGACATCCAACATGATTTGCCATCCCATTCTCTTCCGTCCCTTTTCTTTCCTTCCCTTTCCTTCAATTTCCCTTCCAATTTCTTTTTTTTCATTTGCTTCTTTTTTTCTTTCATCTTCCTTCTTTTTTCCTACCACCTCACGTCCCTTCCCTTTTATTTCTTAATTTCTTCTTTCCTTTTCTCTACACGTCACTTTTCTCTTCACGCCCATTTTCTTCATTT
>SOMO01000046.1:716371-729190 GCA_028128575.1 Paedocypris carbunculus | reverse complement strand
GTTTGTGTGTGTGTTTGTTCTGCCATGTGATTGGTTGGTCAGACCATCAGATACTGTGATTGGCTCCTGCTATCTACAACCTAGGAAATGAACACTATTTGCATTAAAAATGGCCATGAATACCTTTAAAATTCCTAAAGAAAACCATATATCCTATCTGACAGTCAACTTTTGAACAGTAATCTGCCGGCGAAAAGTCCAGACGCTGACCGATACGCTGGCTTTGTCAGTAAATGCTCCCATTCTCCCCGGAGTGTGAGGGACAGACTGAGTAACAGATGAAGAAAGTGGATCTAGGAGTGAGAAGAGCTGGCCAGCCTTTGATCTGTGGGTGAGATTTAGGCTGTGCAAGAGAAGTTCACCCTTCCCATGGGCGATGTGTCCGGTTCAAGAGCGAAAGTGCTAACAGCAACATTCTGGGAAACAAGACTCGATTCCTTTCTTCTGCTTCCACTATGGCACCTCAGCTACAAAAGCTCTCGTTGATTTCCACACACACAAAGTCTGCAAGCAGACTGGTACTCTCCTCAGTAGAGTGAGTGCTTTTTGCTCCCTTCACTAGTTAGTGCAGCTTGATCACTGTACAATGCAATGTTGTATAGAACACTTCAGCGTGACACTGTTTGTGTGAGTGAGAAAGAATAAAAACCGAGTTTCGAGAACCGAGTGTGTGTTCATCATATTATTTAAGATTTCACTGGTAATGCTCCAGTTAAAAGCTTTTTATTTCATGTCAGATTAATTATTTTGAACCACACTCAAAAGCGGTAAAAATCTCGCAAGTACATTTGTTCAGCCGTGGCTTGGTGTGAGCTTTCTGTGTAAATGTGGTTTGCTTAATATACAACCTCTACAGAACGACTGCTTAATATTTCATGCTTGTGAAATTTTGACATTTGAAATTTCTATTTAACAAAGCGGCAAACAACATTACCAACTGTACGGAGTGCACCAAGTGAGCAACTGTGACCCCGGGAAGAATTAATAAATCGGCAGCTTTGGTCACAAAGTGGCCACTAACTAAGCGGATGTAAGATTTAAACGCACGTACTCATGCAAACAGCGCTGCTGATGTGGCTGTGCAGTAAAGCAGACCCACTGGAGAAGTGCAGTGGTAATCATGGACCGTCATGGGTTCTGATGAGACAGCCCTTCTGTGGGGTGTGAGATAATCCAGACGCCTGGGATCAGACTGGGCCGCCGCTCACCGCCTCCTGGGAAGGGAGGAAGTGAGCAGATACGGGAAGGAAATGAGGTCTGCGTGTCCCATCATGCTTTGCCATTAGGACGAAGCTATCTGACCCAGTTCCCAGTGTCTCAGGTGTCCACCGAGAGACTACGAGTGTCCCAAATCCCACATTTAACCACACAAGAGAGTATTTAGCATACATTCCTGCCCTTCACCTTCACTTCATCACACGTTCACCATACACACTTCGCCTGTAACTTCACTGTCTAACACAGGAGGAACGGCCAACACTCATTCACGACTTCCAGCTCAATGGTCCCTTCCATGCTTGCTATCTGCTAAGCAGGACTTAACTCTTTTTATGAATTTATATAATCCTGGAAAACTGTTGCTTACATAATTTATCCCCTTGTGCTGGAGGCTGAGACCGACGGCAAGTTCGGATTAGAATTTCCAACTCTTTTCCAGGTCAATGAATAAACTACACCTTTCAAAGATTGCCATTTTGTTCATTTTCTCTCTTTTTTTTAATCTTAAATGATAGTGCTTCTAAACAATATTGTGTTTAAAACACACCTGAAAACTGAAACTTAATGAAGATTTCAGAATATGAAAAATAATTCAAATGTTTTATTTTAAACTTTTAAGAGTCAAATTTTAATTTATTGAAGAGAGTTTTCATGCATTCTTATCACATATTATAAAAAGAGCAAAAATCCCCACAGTATTATGGATGGGAAATAAATTGAATATTACTATTGATATTGCAACATATCCATGACAACATTCCTTTCAATATTAATAATTATGTGTTGCTTTCATGAATTTACTCTAGCAGCAAGCATTTACTTTGTACTAAACATATGCATATTTTTTGCAACAATAGCTATTTGTTTTTACTTTCAAGTGGAGTAACATTGAAAAACAAACACACACAAACACTTGTAAAGATGAACACATGAATCTGTCATAAGCAGTCAGACAAACTACAAATCCCAGAGGACTGCGGCAGCCAGCACTTACTGTAAATTCAAGAAGCTTCCAGAAGAGCTTACGTAGTGATTTAAAAATAATAAATAAAATCTTGTGAACGTTATTGTGAGTGTGTGTGTGTGTGTGTGCTCATATCTGCGAGCACCTGCGTGGTCATATTGCCCTGTCTTGTTAGCGGCGGAGGGCTATGACAGGGTGAGGATGCGGAGCTGCCAGGCTGTCTGAGGGCTCTGCTGCAGGAAAAGAAGCTATATGTCACTGTCAGGAAACGGCACAGCAATCCACTTCTCATTGCGGGGCGATGGCAGCCAAATAACCAACACACCAACACAAATCCACTCCAACTCCTGATAGCAACATGCTACAGCGCTACTGTGTTTTAAAAGTCTCACGCTGACGGATCCGTGCTAGTAATTATATGTAATATAAACGCTGCGGTACTTTTGTCTTTAGGAATGGCTTGTCTGCTTGCTGAATATCGTGTAATTACACGAAGGTATGGAACATCAGTGCCAGGGAAAGTTTTACACTTTCAATGAGCGTCAAAAACAACCAAGTTCTTTGCAATCATTTACATTGTCGAGGAAATTACATGCTTTATCATTGTTTCATGAGTCCCAGATTGGCAAAAAAAAAATTGAAATAAATAATAATCAGTCGAAAGCTTACATTTATGCATTTCTACTGTTTTTCACTTTCTAGAACCCATTGTCTGCAGTTAATCGGTTTCAGCTTTGGTTCGACAAATTGAATTCTGGGAGAGAGTGAAAGTGAGAGAGTCAGTTTGAATGATGGGAGGAAGAGGAGGTGAATAAAGCCCCCTCCCGCCATTCTGTGCTCCACTAAGTGAATACTGACAAAGAATGCTAATGAGAAATGAAGGGGTGAGTCACCACTTGTCTACTAAATTCACAGCTTGACACATTCTTGCGAGATGAACACGGACACACATACACATTATATGTAGATATAATGGATGCAAATATATTCATGAGTTTGGACCCACATATATACATGTTAGCTCACACACATGAAATATAAATTCCTTTAAAAGGCACGTCTGATGAAACCAACAGTAATTCTTCCTTCTGAAGGACAGAATAACAATAAGTCCTGCATTATAGGTCTCACATGGCTTAGCGAGGAATTTCATACTGCTCGTCCTCTATAGAATGGCGGCGAGGTTGGCGTACGTCCCAGCGTCTTGAGTCATAGGCAAAGAAAACACCCTGGACAGGTGGTCAGTACATCACAGGGTCTGCGCACCAGACTCACCATCTTCTCCAGAATATCACTGCTTTAATCTGACATCCAAGAATCTGCTGGCAGAATTCTACAGCTCTGACACTTTTAATCCAAAGACATACAGCCATTCATATTCCCAGTTACAGTACTGGAAAATCAAATCAGGCTCCTCATTTGGACCCGAATCCCAAAAAAAGTGATTCCAACAAATTACTTTATTCGGGTATAATCTGGAATTTTTTCAACAGAGTTTATAAAATAGTATTCACCCCCCACACACATAACGCTAACATATTACATAAAGCATACAGATCTCTTTCCCGTTCCTGTCATTCATACCCAATCTCTCTCTCTCTCTCTCTTCCTCCATCAGAAAACCTGTCAGTCAGCTTTCAATCTTTACTTTTTCCCCCCTCTGTCCTCCCATGTCTCCATTTGTTTCCCCGCTTTCATTCTATTATACTGTGTTTCCCTTGAGGCACATGGCATGCTCTAATAATGATGGCTCTTATTAATTCTCTTTATACCGTGGCGCAGCAGAAAGGCATTGTTCTTGAGGGAGAGGCAGGAGATGCGCTCTGACTTTGATAGATTGTCGACTATTAGTGGGAGGTTCCCATCATCCGATCCATGACATGCAAACATAACACCCGAACCCCCCCGCACACACATTCCCACCGCTACCTGCTACAGATCGAGGCCCGAGTCGACAGCGAACAGGCGTAAAGGGGATATTTCTCACTAATCTGTCTTCATGCAGATCCCAATCCATCCCAGAGCGTGCCGAGAAGCCTAATGTGGGCGGCCCGCTCATCACTTGAGTGGATATTTGTGCAGCGTAGCCTGATGGCTAAATCACAATAAATAATGATGTATTTCTCTTAGGAACGACTATGGCATATGTACGATTATATGACATAACCCAAACTAAACAACCTTTTTTTCTAAACAAATTATTTCCAAGCTAATTCTGCTGTGTTCAATAAGAGTAAGATGAGGGAATAAACTTGCCAGTGCTGCCAACAAGGCAGGAAGATGGATTAGTACTTTTTCAATAGAATTTTAGTAAAAGGAAAACGTAGAAGCAAGAGTGTCAGAGAGAGATTGACAGATACTAAAGTAAAAACACGATAGAGTGTGTGTACAGGCATTTAGGTCAAAGTGGGGTCTCCAATGCTAGGTCTTTACAGCTTAGTCGGGTCCTATGGGCATTTTTGGGAAAGTGAGAAAGGGAGATTTAGAAGGTTAATAAATGAAAAACTTTTTTTTCAAAGATTGTCTGAAGACTAGCATTGAACAATTCAAGCTTTTGGACTTCTCCTTGCATTTCACTTACTAATTCCGAGTGTACACTAATGAAAGAGGCTGTGATTAAAGTGAACATTAAAGAGAACCACAAGAACTGTTTTCTGTCTGACTAGATATGTCCACCACAAAAGGATTCTCACTAAACCAAGGCCACAATGACAAATCAATGTGACAAAGCATGGGTCAAAAGTCTAGCCAGCCGGGTCTGATTAAAGAACGGTGTGAAGCCAGGGCACAAGTGGGACTCTTCAGCCGAAGCCCGCAATACTCTCGAGCAGAAAGTCCAACACTGCAAGAATAAAGTTCTTTAAAGTCTAAAATCTCTGACACTGTAATACAACGAGTAGCTAAATATTGCACTTTATTTACCAGAGATTTTATTTCTCCAAACTGTGTAAAATCAAACAATAATTGTCAGACCCCCTGCAGCAGCTCCCCCTACTGAGCCGTAGGGGGGGTCGATCTATAAAGACTTTCTAAGTAAATGGCTGCCATCAATATTCAAAATCTTCTTAGCAGAGAAGGTTTTCTTAGCAGAGAAAGCTTCATATCTGATTAGACAACCCTTCTAAACATAGCACAGAAATTCTGCACATCTAAATGTGGCTGGTGTGCATGTTTGAGACGAGAGATTTGGCTTGTATGAAAACATCTTGCTGGATGTGTCTGCTCCCTAGTGTTGGACGCTTAGTTGAAAAAGGGTGATGATATATATGAAAAAAACAATATAAACCTGCTAATAAACTAGGGCAGCGACTGTCTTCAGGCAAAGAGAAAAAAAGAGCTGAGTGAAAAAAAGAGAAAGAGAGAGAGAGAGAGAGAGAGAGAGAGAGAGAGAGAGAGAGAGAGAGAGAGAGAGAGAGAGAGAGAGAGAGAGAGAGACAAAGTCAGACAAAGGGGGGTTATAGAGATGGGAGGTTGGCTCTGAACTAAGCTAGCTAAAATTAAAAGAGAAAAAGAAGAAACTAAACTTAAGCGTATAAACTACGGTAAATTGAAAGTTCTTTGCAAATGAACACAAAGCTAAATTACTGAAGTCTGTCCTTCATGCTGAGTGAAGTTTTACACTTCAAGTGCATTTATTTTGTTATTACTACTGTTATGAACAACTACTCACAAAAATCAAAAACTTTAATATAGAAGCAGAAATGTTACAGTAAGATTCATGAATGTATATTTCTAGTAAATAGGACAGAAAGCATTCAAGAGAGGACAGAAATGGAGGGCATTGTCAAAAAATGGAAGCTAGAAATGGGGCTCTATGGAGAAAAGAGAGCAGATGAATGCTGAGTAACATGGTGGCTGATGCTAAGCAACAGGATGCTGATCATAAGCTAAGTTACAGTAAATTATGCCTGGACGACAAAAATGCAAATGTGTCTTCTGAGGTCATTCCTGACAATTACAGTAGAGAGGACTTGTCCCGATTTAGCCTGTTGACCAGACCAATGACACGGACATTCTGCCTCTCTCTGGTGGCACCATGTGCAGAAATGAAATTAAACATTAAACTATGCACAAATATTCTCAATGGGTTTCAGAAAAACAGCAGATGTGGACAGAGCTGCACCGTCAGATTATCTGTGATCCAGCATCTGTGAAGAATAGTTGTTGTAAAGATGACAAATCTGAAATGGAAAAAAGTGTATTTGTGGAGCAAATAATCCACAGTCTGTTACATAAAAGTTCTCGAACTGCAATGTGAACTAGTTAAATGAAGTCTAAAGTTCAAACAGGTTCTACACCATTTAATCATTCTTTAATGACCAAATGTACTTCTGGCTTGAAGGCGGGACACACATTGGCTGTCAATCAATCAAAGAACACACAGACACTCCCAATCACATTCTCACTCACAACTATGAGCAATTTTCCAGACTCAATTCTCCTGCATTTTTTTGGACTGTGGAAGGAAACCAGAGACCCAGAAGAAACCCAAGCACGCAAAAAACATACAAACTCCTCTCTCCAAACTCCAAGATGAACTCCCTACTGATTTAAAAGCTAAATGCAATATCGAAAACTGTTAAAGAAGAACAAAACCTTTCATTTCATAGCAGCCCACACATATAGCAAGTAAATAATGCACAATGGTGAACAATAAATAAAGATAATAAAAATATGAATGAAAAAAATATTACACAAATTGTTGGTATGAAACTCAGTGTCTTAGTGTCATTGAAAGGCCTGGTTGACATATCAGATATCAAAAATGTGATGAGCAAAACGTTCTCCGAGCATGCAACTTAAAGAAAATATGCCATCACCTGCACCAAAATTCAAGTTCTAGCTCTTCTGCACATCAGTGATAAAACCCCCCAAAAAACCCTGCTGGAATGGGTTTAAAGCCCAACTTGAGAGTTTAAATGAGTTTTATGAGCGGAGCGTGACGGGTCATGTGCATGGAGCATGTCGTGATTGAGGTGAAGGATGAAGCCAGACCTTTGCAGAACACACAAACACCTCCACGCTTAGATTAGGTCACAGAAGACGTAAAGCCTCACAGGTAATGTCTCATACGGAGATTGCTTTGCTGGTCTGGCACTGTTTAAAAACCATCGTGCACACGTCTACAACAGGAAAACGCAAGTCTTATTCTGCTCGCAAAGGCCATTTTGCACAAAACAAATGTTCTCAATAGCGATAACGGAGGACCCAGAACAGCTTGGTTCCATCTGCTGATGTGCAAACCAACATAATCATTGTTTTTTGCTCTGTGTTATAATGGCTGTTATAACGACTCGAGTAATACAGACCCTTCCGATACGCCGAATGCAATTACATTTATGAAAAGAGATTATATTTCAGTCCGTCCAAAAAACAACACTGTTTTTTTTATCTGGCTGGGATTTTATTGAAGAAGCTAATAGAGATTTTCGCTTGACCACACAAAATCCTGCTGTGGCTCAATAACGGTGCACATTTTCCTCACAAGAACACTAGATCCTATAATTGCCTTCACGGTGAAGATCAGCCAACAATCCCACGAGGAAAGAGGTTAAAATAAACAGAAAATACAGTAAAAAAATAATGTTTCAAACATTAGAGTCAAATAAAGACATTTAGTGATAACAGACACGGTAATAAAAAGCCCTGACCAGAGATGCTCTGTCCACATCTTCATTAGATAAGCTCTTTCTCTTATCAGCCAAGACAAATTGTTCACTAAAATGCCCCTCCTGCATCTGCCTTTTAACCCCATAATCTCCTCAACAACATCAACTAAGCTAGATTCTTGCTTTCATCGTGCTGAGAACTCTAGGTTGGGGACAATGACGGCACAATCCACAGCGAGCCAGAACGGCATGTTCCATCGCCAGCTTTTAAAAAGGTCTTGAGCATGTCATGCACTGAACATCTATTGTTTAGATGCCTCCTACACAACTGCCCCTGCAACCCGTCCGTGGCCACCATGTAGACGCAGCAGGAGCCTTTAGCACTGACAGTGGGAATTCGGCCTCATTTAGTCACTGGATTAAGGAATAAGGGCATCTGCTGGGTTGCATAAGATACAGCCATTTGAAGTCTTTCTTGTTTCATATGCTGTGCAACCATCAGCTGCGGAAGAGAGAAAGACTGTCGTGATGGTGGACTGCTCCAAGTATGTGTAAAAGAATTTGCATATTATTTTTCTTAAATCCTTGTTGGTTATTAAATTACATGTTTTATATATTTATGCAGTGTGTGTATGTGTGTGTGTGTGTGTGTATATATGTGTGTGTACACAATTTATTATAAATAATAATACATTGAAATGTCTAAAATATAGATAAATACACATTTAAATAATAATAATAATAATAATAAACATTTATAAAGCTTTTTTTTATTAAAATAAAAAATATATATATTTCATTACACTCATAGGTTCAGAATATTTTTTCCTGTTTTCATCCTCTAAAAACCAGGTGCGTCTTATGGTGAAGTGCATGTTATGAAGCATAAAATATGATATACTGTTACTGATATATTTTTTCACACTTTAGTTCAAATATTTGAACAATGAAATGAAATAAAAAAGGAAAGTAAGTTGGCACACCAGATGGTCACTCGACCTTAGAAGAATTTATGATCATTCAGTGGCCACCAGTGCCTGGAAGTGGCATTGTGCTCAATTCTATCTCATTTTTAGCACATGACCATTAAATTAAAACACTGATTATTCACAATAATTAAAATTTTCAGCGTTGGAACTAAAACCTGTCATCATTTGGTTACATACTGTATCTACCTTGCAAACCATTAGGCCAGAACTGCCTTGATGATTATTACGAGTGTGTAAGGACTCGTTTCATTCACATTCAGTAAGAGAAGTATAGATTCTGAAGCATGAATTCATGAATAAAACTTTAGCAATTACATCTGACGCCCACAGTAAGGTGAAGGACGTTTCCCATCAGTAGAGAAAGGCTGGTGCTGGCAACAGCAGTTTGTGGGTTTGAGTTTAAAGGAAGGGGAAAAAGGAACAATAATCTTAATGGTCAACTATAATTTCTGCATTAGTTTAATTTTGAATACATATAAACCTTTTGTAGAATCTAACTGACTTCAAGTCAACTATACTCATTTATAGTGGGCATAAAAAAACAGCCAGGTTCTCCATGACCAGATCAAGAATCGTGACAAATCCAGTGCTAGTGAGGAGAAATCAAACAGCATAGAAACACGGAAAAGAAACACCAAACGGAAAGCAAAAGTTTCCTGCGGACGGGGGTGGAGGAGAGATTGTTGTTTGCTGCTGTGTGATAAAACACACACCTCAGAGGGATAAGCCTCGCTTAATCTCCGCGCCTGCCATTTTTCAATTACAGGAGGGAGCAGCTAGGGAGGTGGGGGAGAGGAGACGGAGGATTACAAGGATATTTGGGCTCTTAGAGGGAAGGAGAAATCACATGGTGAAGCCCCCCTTCCTGCTCGGAGGAACTCGGCGGACGAGTTTATGAAGTGCAGAGATTTGTCGGTCCCACAACATGCACAACCCGAACATCTACAAGCCTCGCCAGCCTGATTCGCCCTGAAGCTAACGTCCTAGGAGCATCCTAGTGTGAGCGAGGAGGGATTGATACGGCAGCTCACAGAACTATTTGGCAGGGTTAGGAGCAAGAACACATTCAGGAAGTCTGGGGCAAAGCACACAAACAAACACACAATGCAATTAAATACTGCCAAGCGACTGAGCGGAGATGTTTGTTAGAGATCTCCTGTGGCTTCCCGAGCTGTAAAAGGATATGTGTTTATGGAGGTCATGAATAAAACATGGTATTGCACATTCACATCGCTGTGCAGAGATGCGTGTAGGCTTTTATTCTATCTGGCTATTTCCATTGGACAGGTTCCAGGAACATGATCATGGATTCCGAGCCTGTGAATTTCACCACTGGAAATTAAAAGAGTGTGGATGCAATTTGCATCTCTGGTGATCTCAGGTTAAAACTCAAGTTAAAAACCGCCGCAGGCAAATTCAATAGACAATACTGGGGGATTGTACATGCAGCACGTAACACACTTGAGCAAACAAGAGGGATGGGATTCGTGTGAAGCGTTTTAGAAATATATTTTGGAGTGGACAGGCAAGGCACATTCCTATTTACCGATGGCTCCGGCACAATTATTCAGTGGCACGTCACACACACACATTGTGTAACACACATACTCATATATTCATTGCAAATTTCGGAAATCAAAGCTACAATAATGAGGAATAAAAAAAACACTTTAATAATTCACACTCTGGATCATTTCAAAGGCAGTTACAGAACATGAATCAAAGAATTTGAATAAACTGATTGTTTTTCTCCAAAAAAAAAACCAAGAGATTTATTCTGAAAAATTATAAATATTAGAAATTTGAACAAAGTTGTAATTGTTATGAAAATGAATTCCAATGTGATTGATTCCTTCAAATAGAGATTATTAAATATACTTTGCTAAATTAACCAACAAATTTAAAGAAATCGTCACATACATTTTGATTGCATCAGTTGAAGTCAGGATTAACAATGGTTCTTATCATTGTGACACTGTGTCTTTAAACAGCTTTTAATAATTGTGAGAATGGACAATAACATACACGTCCAAAATCCAAAAACTGGATTTATCAGACCACTCAGCCCAATGGTCACATACACAAGAGCATCTATTTGATCTATCAGAGAGAGTAACTCTCCACATCTCTTACGTGCCGCTTCAGTACCAACCAATTCCCTCCACTTACACTTCACACCATTTTCGGCATAAAAGAGAGTTTCTCACGCTCACACATTATTTAGTTTAACTTTGACTCTTTCCCACTGACTTCTACTTGAACTATAAAGCATTGTGGGGAAAAGTGAAAGAGAGAAAAGACGCTGAAAGGTAGAGCACTGACAAAGCAGCAGAGGTCATGCATTATCGATGAGAGGGGCTGATTTCTTCTGCGATGGTCAAGGACGCAAGTGTACTGAGTTGAATTAGCCAATAGGCAATGATGCAACACAATGACATCATGAGGAGCCACTGACGCCCGTGTAATATCTCGAAAGCCAGACTCGATTCAGACATGTTCATGTTATAGTACATTACTGTCACAGTCTACTGTCACTAAAGCAAGGCAGGGTGGACTCACGTGCACTTCTAGGACGAGATCACAGGAACAGGAAGGGTTAAACTTTCTCCCAAGGTTTAATCCAAAATTACACAAGAACAATAACAGGAACAAGACTACGAGGTGACAGGACACACTGCAACAAACCCACAACAGGACAATGACTGGACAAACTTAAATACGTGAGATAATAACCAATTAATAATTAACACAAAACACCTGAGTTATAAATGATCGTGAAAGCATGTGGATAAAACATAAAACAAGATTCGACATAAAAGTCTGTGAACATTTCATCATAAAGCCGGGATCTGTGACAATTACAGATCCTAGTCAAAAGATTCAAAAAATTGTAGCAAATTCCAGAAGAAAACATCCATTGATAAAGGGAACTAATTCACTGTACTAATTATTAAACTGTTTTACTTTTTCATCTTGTAAACAGCAGAATTGTCTTCGTCAGGGATTTTTTTCTTTGCGCACTTGCACGTTTCAGTGGAAATGGAATAAATAGTTTACGTGTTGTGTTTATGAATGCAGTGAAATTATGACATGAAAGAGTTTATTTGCATGCTAAATTCTGTTGATCTTAACTAGCTTCAATTTCAAGATCTTCTAGAATACTTCTTTTCATTAATCCATTCATTTCATGATCTGCTTTTTCCCTTTCTGGTTCACAGGGAACTGGAGCAAATCCCAGAAACTAAACACTGGTGTCAGATATTTTGGTGGCCAACCAATCACAGAGCGGGACACACATTCACACTCACACTCACACCTATGGGCAATTTTCCAGACTCAAATTCTCCATTCCATTGCAAAACAGACTGAACCTTGAACTTCAGCCTTTCTGCTCTGCGGTGTCTGGTGCTCGAGAACACTTTGATTTTTACAAATTTATTATAAGAATAAATCATATTGTTATATACATAGCCGACACATTCCGAGTGCATTCCAGAGAAGCGATAACAGAACATTCAGCAGAAGTTCAAATCCGAACGTTAATGATCAAGTGCAACATTGACGATTCCGTCAGCAAACAGCACTAATGAGGCTTCACGGCGCATGGCCCGAGGATCAGCTAATGTGCTGGAGAAGTAAACATGTAAGCGCGTAATGGCGTTCACATGAGGGAAGAATAGCAAGACTTGCTGAAATAATGATCATAAGTCACCAGTGTTCCGAAGATATTTCAAGAGCCGAGCAACAGCATTGCTTTGGAAATAAATTATAGATCAAAATCTTTTCAGTTTTGCCTGTCTTCCTCTCTTTCTCTCTGTCTCTCTGTCTCCCTCTTTCCTGATCCTCACTGCTGACCAAGAGTGCTGTGGCAGTAATGAGCCCAGAGACAGCAGATGAAAAGACGATCATGACGTTGGAAGTTTGTTTCTGACGTGTGAGGAATCATTAAAGAGGAGCGTCGGCTAGAAAATTTGACAAGCTTCCTCTGATCACCAGACAGGAAAGTCTCTGTTGTTCTCTCTCTCTCTCTCTCTCTCTC
>SOMO01000046.1:696717-716363 GCA_028128575.1 Paedocypris carbunculus | reverse complement strand
CTCTCTCTCTCCCTCTCACACTTCTCTCTCTCTATCTCCCTGTCTCTCTCTTCATTCCTCTTATCCATCCTCACTTTCTCTCTCCTTCTCTAACCCTCTCTTCATTTTCCCCTCCCTCTCACTCCTCTCTCAATCTCTCTTCTTTATTTGTCTATTTCTGTTCAATCTCCAAAAAAAGATGGTGTGAAGACATTTAGTTCAAGCTTATGAAGTGAAAAATAAATCACGCTCGGATAAGTTCAATAATAAATGAGAAGCGTGCATCTTCCCACCACACAGTTTTAACAGAACTAAAAATAGCCAGCAATAAGCAGAGTAGTAAAGTGTAAATGTAAAGAATATTGGACACATGATATTAATAAACTGTATACGTTTATTGCATGTTTTGTAATAAATTGACTCAAAGCAAATTAGTTTGATAATTAATAAAGATAATTAATGAAAATCTTCTTGAACCAAAAGCAGAATTCAATGCCTAATCAACTGATCTGTTGGGATCAGGCCTCTCGAGACGACACCATGTAGATCAAAAAGCCGACTAAAAAAAGACATCAGCAATATTCAGCCTTGTTCGATAAAATCAAGCCAGAAGCTGCTGAATGCATGGTGCTAGGTTTCCACACAAAGTAAAAAAAAAGTGAATAGAATTTTGAAAGATGATTAAAGAAAGATGAACTGTATTTTTCAATGCTCTGAAAAGGGAGTGACAAAACAGCTGGGAAGCACGGGCCCTCTGTTTGTGTTTTCGCCATCTGTTTAATTTTCTGCCTGAGAAATCTGGAGACGCGCTCGCTACATTTCAAACACTCCCAGCCTCTCAAGTGTGTCTCATCGAACTGATGTTTTAGTATGCGGCTGGAGATGTGGCTGTCCTCCGCCCTTCAAAAGTGGAGCATGTTGAGCGCTCGTCTTTAAATAATGGTGCTGAGACCCCGCTGAGTTCTGCACGGCATGAGGCATGAGATCAGAGCAACGAGGAAATTATATTAGAGCATGAAGTTTCACGTGGTGTCTAAACACAGACTTATCATGGACGCTTCTCCCTCTCTATTTGTTTCCTTTGACCCTGTTCGTTGCACAACACTCTCGCTCCACCGACTCTTTGAAATGTTAATTCTGTCGTCAGATCTGTTGACTAATGGGCTGCATCCTTGTTTTAATGTCGAGTTCACGACTTTAGAAATTGCCCATTGATTGCCTTTATGGATTTGAGGTTAATTGCATACACTAGTGATGTTCAACATGCGGCCCGTGGGCCGTATCCGGCCTGTGATGGTAGATAAGATAAGACTAGGGGAACTTTTTGATGGTGTTACACGTGGCCTGCTATTTTATTTCTAGTCATATTCTTGTTAACTGATTTTAGTTGTAAAAATAAAGAGGTTATAACTATACATTAATATTAGAATAATTATAAATTGAAGTTTGACCTTCAGACATCTCTGAAGAACAACGTTAAAACAAAACTCTACCTGAGTTTATGCTGAACTGCAGTGTACAGTGTATTCAAAATTGCTAAATAAATGACTAATTATTTTTAATTTATATCTATAACTCAATAATTAGAAAAAAAAGATTGATCTTTTGATTTCGGCAACAAGTATATATTGCAGCAATTGGTATAAAAAAAACCTTTTCATGTTGCATACATTCTAGCCCACAAAATACAAGTTTAGATTCACATTAAAGGTCGGAAATCGAGATAAAGAAGCAAGAATACCCTTAAGCACAGCCATGACTTTCCAGCATTTTCTACAACCAGCATCTCACTATCCGCCCTATTGTTTGACCTGTATGTTCTGATAAATTCCACATATTTGTTTCTGTTACCTTTTTTGGGAAAAAAATGACTTCTGTGTGGTGTTCCATAATATAAAGACTGATTTCTTTTCTTAAAAGTTCCATCTGAGCTAGATTTATGAATAAATTGCCTTGAGCTCTTTTTCTGAAAACGTTCTGCATGGCTTCCTCCAGAAATGTCAAAACTTGTAAAAGCTCTAACTAAAAAGATCAGGTGTCTCATTAAAGACGGAGGAAGTTGCTTGGAGAGTCTGGTGCCTGCACATTTCGGGCCACAAAGTTAAAGCCATCAGGCTAAATTATACATTTCACTTCACTTTTAACACTTTAAATGAATCTATTACTGGTTTGGTCGTAATTAAAGTCTACATGTGTTTCGCCGAGAAGCCGAAGATTTTTGACAAAAGAACGTACGCAAAAAATATAGAGGCAGAGGTGAAAGTACACACACACACACACACACACACACACACACACACACACACACACACACACACACACACAAAGAAGCCAATTTCACCACTATTTCCATTATTGACAGATGGGAGGATGGAGAGAAAGTGGGTTATTTCTTCTAAAGCAATAAAGAGAGCGAGGTTTGCAAATGAAAGAAAGTGAGTGAACTGGAGGTTGTGCGAGCGTGAGATCAGCAGGGGGGATCTGGGATAGATCTGCCCGCGAGAACATCACGAGACGAAAGAGTGAACGACAGATCTGAAAGAGTGGGTGAGTGAGAGAACACTGATTGTGGCCAGGGAGTGTCGGCTTTAGGAGTGTTAAGTGTCCGCATCTCGGACGGGGAAACCGATCGAGAATTTTTCATTCACATCAGTGGCGTCGAGGTGGACATATTTACGCTCTTCCTTATGAGTTTATTATGGAAGAGCGTGATGTAAGTCGTATGTTGCGTGAGGTCTATTTTTTCTAGTCGGTTGTGAGATTATGTAAGCTGACCTATCTTTCCTATAATCAGATCACCGCGCTTGCAAAATAATCCAGAAACAATGGAAAAACAATGCCAAATTTGCTCAGCCCAACAAAAAGAGAGAGAGGGAGAGAGAGGAAAGGTTCTGGAAGCAGGAAGAATCACCAAACGTGCCCGTGGAAATGTGTTGAGGATGAGAGGGTACTGAAGTTCATGCCTTAGGATGTCTGTGTTCATCTCAGATGCATATTTCATGCTTTGTCAAGCTGTTTATGGCTGCTTGTGGCTCACTTTGCCTTCCATCTTTCTCTCTGCTCACTCTTGGGTCTCTCGGAATCACAGTCTGGTTTAATGAGATCACAGGGAAAGAATGCATTTAAATATCTGGGTTTTCTCAGCTGTCAGCAAAACTATGAAACATCAGCATATGAGAGATGAAAATATAACAGCATTAGCCAAGATCTCTCGATCTTTCTCGCCTCCATCGCGACAAACTGAAATGCTCCAGCGCAAAACTAATGCAAAGAGGCACTGAAAACTAAAGCGATACATGCCGCAAACAGTGCAGCTACGTACGTGCACCAACACGGTCATAAAAGCGACGGTGGGATTATGGGGTGACGTTACATGGCTTAGAGCAGCTTTGCCTAATGCGTGACTCAAGCCCTCTGATGTCATAAATGATTGCAAAAGTGGGTGTGAAAAGGTCAAAGGTCATATTATGATTCCTAGCCACAAGTCATTGAATATGTACTCATCATGCTTGTTTTTGAGACAAAAAAATCTCCAATGAAATGTTTTTTTTTTCAATTGATTGGTTTATTTTAAAATAATAAATTAAAGATTGTTTTTGAGGCTGGCCACCGCTCCCAGCAACTCAGAAAAGCACAGTGACTTTGAAAATGAATGACTAGATGGATACATTAACTGCTTATTAGAGCCAGAAAATGATTTTGCCTTCAAACGCTGTGTTATATAGACTCTAAATGCAGTCTAGAAGCTTTATATATAGACTCCAGTCATTGACTCATCAGTGCAGTCAAGTATTAACTAAGGAAACACACAATCCAGACTCAGCACAGCTTGACCGAACAAATCCAATAGCCAGTGTCCGATTTACCTGGAGTTTATTAGAGCCTTATGACACAAACGCTCTCCAGCGTGAGAGTTTAGGAACAACAGCTCAATGCAGCCGTGGACCTTCTTCACCTCGCATTAATAAGCAGAAAAGCTCTCAACTACTTCTCATCATGAAAAGAACTTGAGTCAAAGAGGGCAACCAGTAATCACCACAGAGTTGGAAACTCTTAATGAAACACCAGGACACCCTCCCCAGACCCCGATAATAATTACCACCTCAGCTATAGTAAGACCGGCTGCGTTTCTCCATCTCACAAGTGCTCTCACCTCAGGATCAGTCTCAGCGTGTGACTACAACTTGCACAGATTATATTCATTCATCGCTCAATCGGTCACACACGCACACACACACGCACACTCATAATCTGTGATTTAAAGTACCTACTTGAGTATTTTAGCTACTTTGTACTGAGTATCAAAAATATTAGCAACTTTTACTCTCTACTTGACTACATTTGTGATTGTGTATCTGTACTTTTTATTCTACTAGATTTGAATGGACACTTACCGTTACTCTGATTTACATTTGTGCATTGAGTTACATTGTGATTGTGCGCAACAAGTCGGCATCTTTTTCGACGAGGCGATATTGCCATCTGCAGGATGCGGAAGGTACTGGATGCTATATGGGAGCATTTGACTCAGACTGACTGATTATTTTAAATATGTTTTGTTCTGTCATTTTGAAACATTGAGGTGTTAAATTTCCTTTCTATATTAGGAAATAAAACCTCATATTTAAAGAGTTTCTTGACTTTTATTTGAGCCTAAAATTCAGTATGAGTAAAAATCCAAGTTGTTTTATAACTGGGTACGACCTTTAGTCTTCTGGAAATTGGTGACTTGTGACTTGTAATGGAGTAATTTTTACAGTAAGGTATCCATACTTTTAGTCAAGAATGGTTTTCATCTCTGTCCATAACATATAATCTGTATAGATAGAACATACATTCACGAGTGCATTAACTTTTCCTCTGTCAAAAAATAATCAGACGTATGCATTGAAAGAAAAACAAAATGCTGGCTACAAAATGCTGGCTTTTTTCAGCCTATTTAATCCTTAAATGTTACATTTGTCACACAATATGACAACTGAGGTTTAATTGTGTGCAATCTCGAAATTAAATGGTCTTCCACTTGAAAGCCGCACACGTGCTTAACTCGATAAACACATGTTTGGAGAAAACAAAGAGTGTGTCAGGGTAAATTGGGAGCTATATAATAAACAGTTTGTCATAGTTTGAGCGTGATTGCATCTAAAATGCGTGAAAATGACTTGTTCTGTGCTTAACAACAGCTTAACAACTTCTCAAAGTTGTTCTGTGTATCATCTCTACGCATTTCAGATGTTCTTTAATAAACAAAAAATCTGCCTTTGCTGTCAAGTGTGTATTCACATCACAGCAGATTGTAGTTACACACCAAATATCTCCTTTACGTTTATTTTATTCTGAATTGCGCACCGTAACCTTGGTGTCTTCCCTTGTCCTTTGTATTCAATGACAAAGCCGTGTTCTTCTCACCTAACGTGTAAACACCTCAGACAAGCCTAAAAGTGTGTGTGTGCGTGTGTGTGTGTGCGCGTGTTCTTCATTCCCCACAGTCTCCAAGGACTTGTTGATACAAAAACAACATTTCGCCCAACAACACAACATCGGTTACACGGCGTCTGTCAAAACCGCATCAGTCACAGCGGAGGCTGCGATTCAACCTGTCGTTCTCAACACAATCCTGATCAACTCCATGAGACGTGTACAGAAACTTCTCGCCTTGCGTCAGACAAGTCACTTTCTCATCGGCCTGAGCTTCTCAGAATGATAAAGACTGCATTATCAACAGATTTATTATAACATCTTATAGCTGTTCTTTGCAGTAAAACCAAAGCCTGGGATTATTGGTACTCTAATGCAGACAGACAGCACATGCTTGGCGGTTTATATCAGAGGATTCAGAAACGCAGAGAATTTTTGAAGAATGCATTCACGTAACAGAATGTGCCAACATGGCTGGGCTGAAAGAGAACTGTCCATTACGGTGTCAGCAGTCACAGCTCGCTTCTGAATGGCCGGTTGGCTGTTATAGCTTCAGCCTCTCTGGGTTAAAATCTGGCTCCATCACACGTCAAAAAGCCCCAGACGGACACACAGTCTGACTCAATGAATCTGTTTCTTACACTGGCTTCTGCAGACAAGGAACAGAGAATGGTCTTTTCACATCCTTTTTATTTTATCTGTAAAACAGGTCAGGCCGTTTAGCAATATTTGTAAAACTTTAAAGCTGAGAAAAGCTTTTTTTACTGGGCTGCAGTCATATTTGCTTTAGAACTCATGGTAACCCAGATCTGTTTATAGTTTTGTTTCTTTGCAAGAATCGAATAAGTCTTTGGAAATCTCATTTAGGTCAATTTCACATGTGATCTTATAAATAATTCACACCTGAGACACGGCCGCATGAAACCCGATGGATCATTGACCGACAAGGTTTACGCATTATATTTGAGTAACATCAGCACATCTGTGTCGGCCACATAAAAAATGATTAAAAAATGTACGTATTAGAAAAATCAACACTAGTCTAGTTAGTACATTTAACAAATTCAGAGTTTAAAATATGAGCAGAAAAGGTTCTCAATTACTGCCTTTTGTTTTTTAATAAAGTGTGCCCAAACATTCATGATATAAGGCCAAAGTTGACTTTGTTGCTGTGAATTTCAGAGGGCTACATTATGTATAAAAAACATTAAATATGTCAAATTATAGTTGAGCTAGTTGGAGAAATGTGAGAAAAATCAATACTATTTAAAAAAAAGTCAGATTTTTTGTTGAAATTATAAGAATCACTAAATAAATATGTAAATAGAGAAATAAAAAAGCAAGGCACATGTTCCACTTTCACCAGCCAGATATGGCCCATGGGCCGCTGGTTAGGAATCACTGGATTAGGAGAAAGCACAGAGCTGCACCAATTGGCTAGTAAAACTAACTTTTACAGAAACTGTAAACCTCTGCAGCTCAACCTGTTTCGGTTTCCTCAAACATTTTTGACAATAATCCAACATAATTTTAATGTCTTCTCCTGTAGGTGATTTAATGTCAAGAATGGAGACAATTACATTCATTAGCTGTAAAACACGAATCAGGCAGACTCAACACCCTCAAAATCCCCCAACAAAAAAGTTGTCTTCATCTTAGCCCATAGTCTGAACAACAATGGAGTCTTTTAAAAGACTATTTTTTCCCTAATTTGCATAGCGACTTTGCGTTGGCCTCGAACCACTATATATAAAAGCTATATATAAATAAACTTGAAGTTGAAAGTTAAAATCTATCAACGATTAAGACAAATATAACCCAACAAACTAACCCAACATTCCTTCCAATGGCCACTATTAAACCTGTGATGATGGATATATCCACATCTGACAACACACATGTAATCTCTCAGATTAGCATAAATCCTCCTATATGACCTCAGAATCCTCCAAGAACCTCATTGGACCGATACAACAGACAGAGAAACAGCAATTTGCCTTTAACACGTAAGCGATTTGTGAACCGTGTGTGTGTTTAGTGATTTAATCTGTAGTCCTTTGGCCTGTTTTGCATCGTTACTGAATTAGCATAACAGCGAGTTGTCTGGAAAGAGCGAAACAATCAGATTAGTGAATTCTCCCCTGAAGGTTGGCCATTTCCAGCTGTGTTCCTGGAAAGAGGACGGGATGGATGGATGGATGGATGGTTGAATGGAGAAATGTGATATTCACAGTGCAGGGCAGCGATGGGGTGGAAACGGCTCTCTTAAGCACAGTTGTCAGAAGGTAATAACAGAGTTCCTGTGTTAATCGCTGTGGGTTGTGAGGCAGCTATTAAGCTCCTCTCAACGGTAAAGTTACTACTCGCCGCACACTAACCACTACACACACGCTCTGTGTTTGAGTAAAGGTCCGGGTTTAATGTGCTCCACAAGGCCGACCTTTACAGTCAACAGAGTGGCACAGCAGTCATTACAGAGTGGCCATTTCACACACACATCTTCAACTCTCCAGAGCCAAAAACAGGTCATTTCCTGCAGGGCGAGTGTTCCCCTGTCACAATCACTCCAGGGGAAGCGTGAACAAATGAGCCTCGTGGACATTTCAAAGGTCAACTGCGTCCCTCACCACTAAAGATCTTCATTTGCATTTCTGCATTTAGCAGGCGCTTTTTTCCAGACTTTGGTTGCGTTACAGTTGGACGTCAATGTCATGCTGTGTTGCTGGAAATCCAAGCCACAATGGTCGGACATTATTGAGCCACAGGAAAGCAACTCACATCTATGCGTCGCTCGGTGAACAATCCTTATTTATCTCTACATAATAAAACAAGGCAGCATCGGCTACACCAATCCCCTTTGTGAGATTGAATACACGAATCAAAGATTAAATGGAAATCAATGTGGTTTGTTTAATAACGGATTGTATTCAATACGAAATATTTGAAGTCCTTGTTGCTGGTTGACTGTTGGTTGTCTAGTACTATACTGCATTCAAAACGTCTAATGTATATCTATCCGTCTATCTATCTATCTGTCTGTCTGTCTGTCTGTTTATCTATCTATCTATCTATCTATCTATTCATCCATCCATATCTTACTACTGTCTGTAGTTCAGATTCAATGTAAAACAGTAAATTGTTGTAATTTCTTATAGATAAGGCATCTGCTAAGCATAAATTGTAACTTCAGATGACCGCTATGTCTTTAGTATGAAGAATATATTCTATATGTCTTTAGTATGAAAAAAACTTGAAAAGAAAACTTGAAAGATAAGCACAAGCATTCAATCGTTCGTAATAAATTCCAGGGCCATCTACAAGTCCAATTAACTTCCTTTGTCTCAAGTAGAAGCGCCTGGCAAAATAACCCGTTTGAATATATATATCCCGTACTATTTATTATGACGGAAGCGATGTGTCACTTGTAACCTCTTTCTAAAATAGACATAATGATGTTCTTCATTACAGCACCGAGAGGGCACAGAAGGTCAGAGCTAAGCTCCAGTGGTCTAAACTCATTAAAGCTTCTGGCTGCCATCGAACTAACTGTGGTAATCATGAGTGAGCAAGACCTTCCACAAGAACAGGCAATGCCATTTAACCATTTCATTTAATCACAGAAGAGAGCTGATTTTTACCTGAGGGAGACTTAAACCCATTTTAGACAGAGCAAATATCCAAATAAATATAGCTGCAGGCAGCAATGCCAGGGTTCAGGCTGTCGCTCTCGTTGGGTTTATGCCCGTAGTAATGAACTTATTAACTTACAATATTTGTCTATGTATTATTTAGTCACGTGCAACCAAATCTCATTCACCTCAAACATAATCTTTGATTCTAATCCCATTTTTGGGGTAATGTGACTCAACGCCACTGCCTTGGTGATGTCATTTTCCTATGTTTTTGATATTTTGCAACTATATGAAATATTGGTAGACAGCACACTTACAATATTTGATTTTACTTCATTCCAGTTGTATAACTAAAACGGGAGACTATTGCTCTCCTTGAACATTTGATTTCTATGACATAAAGAGAGTCACTGTACAACGCAGAGTTTAAGAGCTATGAGAGTATGTGATGTGCTGGCTTTGGGGAGAAACTCAAAAAAAAAAAAAAAACATTCATACAAATACGACAGGGCTTCCACCTCCTCTGGGCAATAGTTGGTTCCAAAAACTAACATAAATGAAAGTTGTTTGCACGTACGCACGGTTGTTCGCACACACTTCTATTCACTCTAGTTTGATGATAAATCAATACACACAAAAAGGCCCATTATAGCGAGTAAGGAGTGTTGTTAAGCCTGAACTCACCTTTTGTCTCTTTGACACTTCACGTTTATCTTAGATACGATGAGACTGGACAGACGAGTCCTTGTCGTTCTTTAGAAGTGTTCTGAAGGAGATGAGCTGTGACTTCGGTAGTGACTCTTTGGCTGTTGATGTTAAGACATCGCCGTTCAGGATGACGCAGAATTCACACCTCGGTTGAAATCCACCTTGCTCTGAGGAAAGGTTCTGGAGAGTGATGAGACCTGAGCTGTGAGATAAAAGATGATACAGGAAGGGATGATGAGAAGAGAGGGAGACAGTTAAAGAGCTGGCACAACTTCTGAATGATGTTGTTTGGATGCAGCAAAACCCACTTGGCTTCTTTAATTAGTCTGAAACTAGTGCATTAGGCAGTAACGTCAGAGACGCAGGGAGACCGAGATGAAGAGCAAAGACAAAGAAACAATAGAAACGACTGTGGTAATAAAACATCAATCAATATCAATGCAAAAAAAATCAATAATTATTGCCATGAACTGCATGCAATATGCAAATTGTTGTTTTTTTACAAAAAATCTTTTTGCACAATGTAAAAAAAAAGTTTAAAAGCTCCACCCTCACCCAATATTAAGTCTTAAAAATCTAGTCACTTAGCATTAAAAAAGAGACGGTATCGGCTTTGGGAGAGGGAGAGAAAAAGAGAGAGAGAGGAATGTTGGGGCAGGTCGTTCCATCAATCACACACCCAAATCAATGAGTCAGCGAACTGTGAAAAGAGTCCAAGAAGAAGAGAGAGACTGGACCGTAGGGATAGTAACACAGGAAAAATGAACATATTTCTTCCTTATAATGTCATGTTGGATGTGTGGTGCTTGGTTTTATTAGTCCTGGGTCAGCAATTCAAATCACTTTATCAAATATGTAAAACAATGACATGCACATACACACATTACTCAATTTAGTTTAAGATAAGTACTAAAAAAATGAATCCATCGTTGAATTATTCAAATCAGTAGATTATTTATTCACAAGTTATTTGAGTTTTTGAGTTTCACTCACCCTCATGTCGTTCCAAATCTGAGATGCTGTTTCTCCTGTAAGAAGAAAAAGGAATTCAGATGACATGTCCATTTTTTCATTCAGAAAACTTTAAAATTAGTTTGAACAAAGTTTTCCAGAAAGGGCTGATTCAGAACTGATTCAGATGGATTCATTTGATTTTATTTTCAGATGAAACTTTAATGTGACCATGAATGGATCACAACCTGGACTTTTATATACGCAATTCAATATTTTACGTTACTTTTCTAGAATCGTAAAGAAGCTTAAGTACCCAGCCTTCTTTTACGCAAAATCCCCATTGTCTGAAAGAGAACAATAAAAAAGAAGAAGAAATAACTACACATCCCGCATGCGCTAATTCGAGAATGAGCCGGGCCGTTATCAGCAGAACCAAGCGCGCGTTCTTGACTCTGACGGGTCCACAAGACCTCAGGCAGGTAAACAGAGAGAAAGAAAGAAAGATAGAATCAAGCCACAGTGGAGGAGTAAAATAAGGCAGAGGTTGTGTAGGAGGATTGCTCTCTATTATGCTGTCGTCCCTAGCAACAGCCACTTTCTCGCGCTCTCTCCTCTTTCTTCATCCTTCTCTTTAACACATCCTCTTCCTCCGTCTTCCGTGGATAACCGGTAGCCTTTGCTGTTTATGTCCTCCCTCGCCGCTAAAGCGTCACGTTTGCTTTTTCTATTTCGATGTTTGTTTCGGCCTCCATTCACTTTTTCTCCCTGTTGGTCCATGAGCACAGTGAGATAATGAGTTCTCTGTCGTCTCACTGTGGCACTAAAGGGAGGAGAGATTGTCACTCAGCCTGTGCATCTCTAACACACTAATCCCTGAATTTATCTACAGAGACATGTGCACTGGCACAGCGTACTGCGCCGCTCTCTCGCAAACAGATGTGCACAGGAACATCCAACCTGCAAACGCACTGAAGCACCATTTTCCCACTGCTGACACTTAGTGTATCGCTAAACAAAGTGGGAGCCGCCTGTTGCCCCAGGATTTAGCGATGAGCAGTAATAAACTCGGTGAGGTGTTGACTCCAGCACAACAAACGCCGCCTTTGGAATCTTTTTTGCCGCTTGAGCCCGTGATGCTGTTGTGGGTTTGGGTTAGCCAATGGCGAAACAATGTGGCACCATGAGATTTCCAGACAGATTAGCCCGAAAGCAGATTTGGGCTGGAGTTGCCAGCATCCATTTTGTTCGGGACACGCTGGGATGCGCAATCCATCCAAAATGCATGAATTAATGCATAAAGACGATTCTCTGCTTCGTTTTGTGTTTTGTTGAATTCTAGAAATTATTATGACTGGAGTCTAAATAGATTGTTTTATATTGACTGTTTTTTTTTATTGCAAAATGTCATTACACTCCACAGTCTTTGGATCACAGTTCTAAAAAACAAAACAAAACTGCCATCATTGTGAATAAAATTGTAATATGAATATTTTTCATCATTTTGTGCTTTGCTGATATTCCTGTTTTGGTCTTTGGAGACGTGCTTCGAGAGCAACACGCCGGACTCTGTGCTGAAGTGCATCAAGCTGGCCGTACTAAAGAAAAGCAGGTCATGGTGTTAAAAGGATCGGGCCGAGTTCATCCGACGTTGCTGTTGACCTGAGCAATGGGGATATCAAAGACCCCGTACTACAACGTTCCTGTGATTCCATACATGCTAAATGGAACCAGCGAAGCGTGTCTCAAAACTAAAGGCGTTGAAAGCCTGAAATCGTCCAATTCCCCGTCGTCCCTTGAGGCCGACTCATTATTCATATTAATTAAACCATTCATTTAATCAGGCTCATTTCTCCACCCCGGATCAATGCGTATCGATAAAGTCGCCGTCTGCCCGAGGCTTCACTATTAGCACACAACCCTCGGCGCTCATCGCCAAATCCTGCCTGGGATCGATCCTGGATTTGAAGCCTGTAACTAGTATGAACGGCCATAACTGTGTTTCTGAACAGAGCAGTGGTTTTAATCCATCATGACTTTACTGGACAAACTGCAATTATGTCTCAATTGCAATTATTAGTATTGGAATAAATGTCAAATGATACATGAGAATAAATAGTTTGCTACTTTGTTTTTACGTAAAAACTAGCACTGTTTTGCATTAAAAAGTTTTTTAAAAAGAATTTTGCCACCGGATCACAGAAAAATTAAAATAAACCACCCGGGTGACCTGCTATTGTAGAACCTTTAAAAAATTGTTAGTTTACATGCTGGGCTAAGAAAGGCTAATTTTCCTTTATTCAGATAGAATATGCATCTCTGGAGGTTTATCTGAGGTCTCTTTTCTTTCTTTTTTTTTTTTAATTTTGTTGATTATGAGATGAGCAGAGAGGGGAAGACCCCGCTAATTAGTACTAAAAAGTTGACGGCGCTCATACTTCAGCAAGATCTAGCTAATGACTACTTCCTCCTGTTAGCATCGTTCACCGTAGCAGTTAGCGTGATTGATTTGACCTGTGCATCTCAATACGTTAAGATTCAGCCACTCACGTCCGTGTGTTCACGCCGCACTTAAGCAATTAAACAGCAGGTTAGAAAAGTCTTTTTTTTTTTTTTTTTTTCATTTTCACATTTTTGAATTTTACAGCATAAAGCTTTAAGTGTATTTGTTGGACAAACAAACGAAAACCTTCAAGCAATGCAAGACTGTTTATATTACAAAACAAATCTGCTATGAGCATAATAGAATAAATGTAAGTGTAAAGTAAAACAAATGCCAGACTGCAACCTGCAATTTGTGAGATTAATTTTTTGTACATTTGTCAGCGTAAATGTACAATTTGTTGTATTAATATATATTTTCTTGATTTAAATGTAAGCTTTCTTGAATGAAGCGAGATTAAAACTTTGTTAGATAAGTACAGAACATACAGTGCTCAAAGTTATCAAGGGTCTTTAAGAACACAAAAAGATTACAATTATTGTGCATTCAATGTTTGTGGCAAGATTTTCATCTGATACTTGACTTAATCATTAAAAGAATATGCAATTTTTAACACACAATCTCCCAAAAGAGAGAAAAAAGGGTTTCACATTTCTAACCCAGTGAAAATAAAACACAGATAACACTGGTAAAACACAATGTAAACACACCGGATGAAAACTATACATTAACAGTAGGTCATAGATGACAAAGCGTTCCAAAAACGGTGTGAATCTGAGCTCGGAGCGTTCCAAGGATGACTCTAAAATCCTGGCTGCTGATCACACACATGGACCACTAGTAAAGCCATGAGAATTGGCCGACAGATTTTTTTTTTAACTCTTCAGTGAGACCGCTCGATTACTTACGCATCCATTCTGGCATTAAAGAGGTGGCAGGGAGTCCATCAACCTCATCCAATCGCCATTATTCTGTGGGAGCCTTACGAGAGTCCAGCCAAAATGTCATTGGAACAACCACCGTTTCCTCATGCCCTGCCACTTCAAAGTGCGAGGAAACGGATTAACTTGGTCATGCCCGAGAAACCGTGCAGCCAGTTTACATGCATACACACATTCATATAAAGAGCGTGTGTGTGTGTGTGTGTGTGTGTGTGTGAGCACACTGGGGTCTCTGTGGAAGTGGTCATGTGGCACTGTGGGGTGTTAGTGAGTCAGTTGGCCTGAACGGTTTTGAACAAGCTGCCACTCTCCCGCCCATCTACTCTGATGATTTCACTCGACCCTCTCCATCTCTGGTAATCTCTTCCACTCCTGCTCTTGTTCATTCGTGCCATCTGTTTTTAAAGCCTTAAACTACCCAACCATCACAAATTAATAAGTCTTGCATAACAAGGACACAGTTGCTAATTAGACCACTGTAAACCAGTTGCCGGAGCCATTTTTAAATCATGATTTCAAGGGTTTGGGAAAGACTTCAGAAGCCACTATTGACCTAGAATCATGGACCGCATCCCTGAAAGCCAGGCGTGCTAAATGTGCCACAGTCATTCCAGGCTTCTCTACGCCGCACAAAGGTAAGCTAAATCAATGCTAGCTTCCTGTGCGCTATCGACGGCACATGTAAAAGTCAAAGCACACGATGTCCAGCTTTTCCGTTCTGGCTTCATTGGAATTGTTCAGTGCACAACACACCAGAACGAAATCATGTAATTTCTGAAGATATGACATGGGAGAGGAGGCCACACTAGTCTAAAACATGCTCTGTCACAATGCTGACAAAAAAAACGTTTCCTGAAATTGGACCTTTCTATGTTTCTATCTACGTATAAAATGTTTATGAAAGCTAAATATGTAATTAATGGCAAAGAAATTTGATCGAATAGCTCAAAAAGTGTCTAAAAGATGGTGAAAAATGGACCTCAAGCTTCAACTGCAATGATCCAAAAAGAACATATGATATTAGAAAGGGGACTCTAATGGATGAAAAAAAAAGTTTCTAGACCATTTTATGTAAAAACAACGTTACTATGATTACCAATAAAGAGAGGAGGATGTACTGTGAAAGTTAAGCGATGAATCAATCCCACTCAAAGTCAATAGGGATAAAAACATGGGAAACAAGGAAAAGTATAAAAGTTATACAGACGAGAAGATGAATCAGGACACGTTTGGGACATGGAATAACACATCAACAATGAACGGGGATGAAACAAAGACACAGGAAAGATGGCTTTGGTAAAAAAAAAAAAAAACGCAAAGTGAAATTTGAGGATAAGTATAAAGTTGAGAAGATGAAAAAAACACTTTGAAAGATGACATAAGAACGTTTGTAAACAGCATCTTTACAACCATTGAGGACTAGTTAGGAACCAAAAAACAGCACAATAATAAAAACTATAATTCAATAGCAGGAAGCAAAACTCTCCCACTAATAAATGTCACATTCCAGTCATCAGGACTGTGACCCAACGGCATCAGAGCGGGACGGAAACACCTCTCAATGCTCCTCTTGCCCTTCCGCACCCTGCATTCTGCCGCACCAGCCTCCTGGTGATAATCAAGTCAACGCGGAGATGTAACGTGGGAGTGAAGAAGGAAGGTGTGTGGCTTGATGTAGCTATTAAAAAAGGAATAAGTAGTTGGAAAGCAGCTAGGTTTGATTTAATGCGCCAGCCGGTGCATTGCTTAGAAAATATTGCTGTGGAAAAGACTTTGTTGGTTTGGCACAGCTTGTTGGCAAGAGAGAGAATATATGAACTGCAGCCCAAACTTAGACTGAATGATGGTGTTTGACCTGCAGCTGATATTGGGAACACTGTGCTCCGCAGAACAACGGAAGCTTTTGTACGAAGCTTTTCTCCGAGTTTTACACGGCTGAAGATCACCGACGTTGGCATGTGGTTTGGGTGACGTGACTCAATGAAAATTAGGCATGCATCTCGCGAACGCATAAAGCACTGTGATTGGTTGTTGGAGACGAGATATCAATAAAAAGCAGTGCATTTGGGAATTCAGAGAAAAGCTTAAGTCAAAACAAGCTTAGCAGTACCAGACCCGGTTTCTTATCCTCTGACCCTATCACATGAAAAGAGATGCCCATTGGGCAATGCATCATTGCTAATCCACTAATGCTGAATCATGCAATAGACCAGATTTAGAGATCCCACAAAGACCAGCTTATTGATGACGGTTGGGGGTGGACTGAACAGAGAAAGTGTGCAAAATCAGTAAAACAGCCAAGGTTTCTGCTAATCCTGGTGAATAGCTTTGCACGGAATGATCAGTATTAGACTGATGCAAAAAAGGCCTAAGTGAATCAAAACGCCCATAGCATCAGTTCTCTCCTTTGTTAATCATCTTCAATGGGATTCTATTAACCCTCTTCTCTTCCATTAAAAAGATTATTTCATCCAGATGAATCCAAAACAAAAAGAAGGGTTTGCTGTTTCTATAGAAGCTTCATAAAATAGCGTTTTATTCTTCATCAAGCATTTAAATGCAGCTAGGCTGGCAAGGAGGTGGAATTACACATTGGTAGCATCACGGCAAAAAACAACAGTTGGCTCAAGGTCAAGACCTGGACTGAGCCTTTCTGTGTGAACTTTGCATGTTCTCCCTAAACTTGAAGGTCTTCAATTTACTCCTACAGTCCAAAACCATCAGTTCAGGAGAATTGGAATGTGTATGGTGTGAATGTGTGTGTCTGGCTAGGTGATTGGCCACCAATTCACGGTGAGTGTCCCGACTTTTCTATTGGCTCCAGCTCCTCGTGACCCAGAAAAGGAATGGATACAACAAAATGTATTATGTTAAATCCATTTTGGGAATTTATTTGTGTGTTTAAAGAGCCGAGACACTAAACAGCAGTCACGTCCGTCAAAGATAATAAACCAAATCTGATAAGAAATTAAATGTGAGAATTACATGTTTCGGGAACGTAAACTTGCAATAATCCGGGGGAATAAAGAGAAACTGCAAAATGAAACGTGTTTGTGGACACAAGGATAAATATTAGTCTGCATGAAGTAAAAAAAAACCGCTAGGTCTCAGTGGGAACATTTGGCTCAGCGCCGCTGGTTTGTCTCCGTTTATGTTGGGAGGTTACTGTCTAATATAAGTGTAGGTCATGAGGGATAAAACGTTAGAAATGGTCCCATTGGTGACTGCTGACCTTGCAAACATGTTGTGCTTGAGTGGAGATGTCGGTTTGATGATGGCCCGAGTAGAGAACAGTAAAGTGACCTCCGCTGTACACACACATTCACACACTCTCACTCAGCGGCGTGTGACAGTTCATCGGCCGCCAACATGAATGCACTTGGCTTCATACGCCATTGTTTGATTTTCAGCTCTTCCAGGACCAGCAATGATTTTGAGCAAGTAGTTACGTATATTTGAACTCGTCTTTAATTGCTGCGCACATGCACAACAGCCGACTGGGTTTTAGGATCCTCATAAGACTCGAGCTTGGTGGAAAAAAGTGTTTGAAAAGGTTGTGGAGTGTACAGCAGCTCTGAAGAGCGTTCCAATTACCAACTCCAAAATGGCTCTCTCCCAGGTGTGTTTTCAGGTTTTATTCGCACGATTAAATATAAGGCACTTGAATATCATTATCGTTCTCCACAACATTCACACTCAAATAAATACCGCCTCGAATTTGCATGTTCATTCAACACACTAAAGCCATAGTCCAGCGAATCTCAAGCGTGCGGAGTAAAAACACATAAAAACAGGAAACGGTGTCTGTTCAAGAACCACTACGAAACAACATCAAAACAAAGGTATGAATAATGTGTTAATGATGTGAAAGGGCAGTGGAAGTGTGGTGAAGTAATTCTCAATATGCTTTATTATCGAATGCCTTACAGGGCCTGACGGGGAAATTCATTATGGTTTAGGAAATGAAACGTTAGCGTGTGGGGCAGAGCCACATGTCCGCAGGGGAAAGATCTTTTCTGACTTCTTTCCTCCCTATTAAAGACATAATACATTTTTAAGAAGATAGAAATTTTCCAGTTATAGTCTAATGAAAGTGGTGGAAAATTGGTTTGAATGACCTGGATTGCTGTTTTTGTTATAAAACAACTCTCTTGTCGTCTTTATATAATGCGCTTTCCCCAAAAAGAAGAAAAAGAGGAAATGAAGAGAAATGCTAAAACACTGAAAAAAAGAAAGCTACAGACATTCTTGATCTGCAGCCCATGAGGAAAAATTTGGATTTAACACATTAACTCATTGTTCATAGTGAAAGGAAGTCCATAATAAAAGATTTTGAGACTCAGATTTTGAAAGAGATAGAGAAAGAAAGAAAAAAGAAACGAACAAACTAAAAAACAAACAAAGAAAGATACTATTATCAGCATCTTAAATCAGCTCTGCACAACAAACTGAACAACAAGAATAATTTAACAAAACTATCGCATTGACTATACTGACTACATTGAGCAAGTTAATAAAAAAAACTATGGTTAGGAAAACAAATTAAAAATGAAACAAAGTGAGGAAGAAGATGAGGCAATAGTGCCAGTCTCCTCTTCCATTCCAACTTCACAAGGCCTTTTGTTTGATGGTGGTTCTGGAGGCTGAATGAACGTCGCCTCTTCTGATGTTGTCCAGAAGCGACACCATCCATCTCACAAATGACACAGAACGACACCGACGCTTTACCCGTCATCTCACTACGACCGCTTCAGCATCTCATGCTCATACAAGTATGTGAAGATAGCTGAGGAAGAATGCCCATGGAATCCTACATGCCTGAATGTCGCGTAAGTGGGAAAAAAAGAGCTGGGAGGCTGAGCAGGAGTCAAAATGTGGGCAGAGAGTCAGAAAAATGTTATTGCCAAGAAAAAAACTGAACTGGGACAAGCAGAAAGCAAGAGCGTTCTACTGAAAGTCTTTTTGTGCAGAAACTGAAAGTTAATGAACAATAAACGCATCTTTTGGATGCGTTTGTTTACGCATCTTTATCCCCAATTCTTTACAGTACTTTTATTACTGTATTAATTATCGCCATATACAGTATATACTTTACATGTACAGTATTACTTTTTTCCATCATTTTTTTGATCGTTGTTTTTCCACATTCAAACATTCTCATTGTGGGGTAACTCTGGGCACGAAGCAGAGCAGATGGTGTCCCTGTGCGCGCGCACACACACACACACACACACACACACACACACATCATACACACAGACACACACACACATACAGACAAAAGTCTCTCACTGTTTACTTTTCCTCCTGCTCATACACAAACTCTTGTTTTTTTTACCCAGGTATATTACACAAATTCTCAATGCAATTAAAAATACCAGTCATATGTCATTGAGAGCAACACGAAAACGAAATCAACAGTAATGAAGCACTAATGCAAAATCAAAATGTCCATGTGCGGGAAACGCTGAACAAACCAGATGTTATTTAGCATACCAATTTGCATTAAAAATGTTTTTCTGCAAATGGCTAATCAAAGGCATTTCTTCAACTAGCCATGTGAGTTCTCTGATA
>SOMO01000046.1:649217-691717 GCA_028128575.1 Paedocypris carbunculus | reverse complement strand
CGGTAATTAACGTTACACCAGTCTGTGTTCCAGAGTGACTATGTTTTTTGTTATTAAATGTGTGTATTTTGTGCACTATGGTTTCCAGCTCTCCTGTTCTGCACCAGATTGTAACAAAAATTGCTATTTCAGTATATTAAAAAAAACCCAGCAGAAATCTTCAACAAAACAATTTTCTTAAAAATAAATCAAGAATTTTTAAAATATAAATGACTTCAGTTACTAACCATATCTCTACCCATCAACAGATTCTCAAAAAAAAAAAAAAATAAAAAAAAAAAAAACAGTAACGGAGGCAGTGAGGCACTTTAAGACATATAAATATTTCATTTCCTTGAGTGCAAAAGTTTTAGACAATTTAAAAGCATCACATATTTCCACGAGCATGACAAACTCCCTCGTGACTAACCAGGAAACACCCTCACCATCATCAGCAGGTCTTCAGAACCTTCTCGCTCGATTCTCTCAATCAATGCCACAAGAGGAGCTACAATATTGAAGTTGTATTGACACTTCACAAGACCGGGATGGGTCCGCTGGAGTCCGAGTTCTGAAAACACTCAAGAATGACAAACGTAAATTAATGTTGGCTTAGATGACGTTTATTTTAAAAGCGTACGCGGTCTATAATCTGTGAGAAATGGAAACTTGAGGAAAAACTGAGGTGTGATTCGGGCCAAACCAACAAAAACAAAGTCCAGTTGATTTTAAAACAGCCAGAAGTAAATCCAAGAACCCCTGGGCTGTGGATTCACTGAGCTTTCTCCACTTTATCTCCTTTGCAACTTGCTAAATCCATTGAAGAATTGTGAACACGTTTACTAAATAGCAACCCCAGTCTCCCCGACTCACGACTCTGGTGCTGCAGCTGTGTTCCCATGGCAACGGGCCGCAGAAGTGAGACGAGCAATGAGCCAAGGTAGAGCAAAAAGATACAATGTGACACGGCTTATAAAAACAGGGCCTTTCTTTGCATCTCACGCTCCCACTCCATCCCCGTCAATCTCTCGTCTCTGGAGTCTATCTGGAGCAGGAGGTACGGATGCTGCCTCAAACCTATCTATCTCTCTATCTCTCTGTTTCCATCTTCTTTTATCTCTCCATCCATCCATCTCTATCAAGAACACGTTGATGTTTGAAGTGTTGAGTGAAGAACACAGTTTCTTGGAGAAAGAACACGCTGCTTCCTTCGTTCGTTTTCTTCTTTTTTGCATTGGGGAGAAACTTTGAAATTCACTTTGAAAACAGAGACCAGAGTGGAAAGATGAATAAAAGATGGTGTGAATAAATGAACACATGCTGGCATGAGTAGCAGCAGCTTTTGACAGGCTCTAAAGGTTCTTCTGGAGTGGATGGCCAGGAAAAGCCACCTTGTTCCACCATCGCTTGTTCTGTCTTTTATCTGCTGTTCAACAAGAATATTCTTCTGTATGTCTACAAAGGTTCTCCATCTGCCTAAATGTGTCACACTGGGATTTCCTCCTTCGTTTAAAAAATGTTTTGAAGCAAACCTCTACATTTAACAGCACACATCCAATCGCCCCCAAAATTAAAAAAAAAAAAAAAAAAAATCTTGCGTCTTTATGAGCTCCTCCAGCAAACTAGATTTAGCTTGGTGTAAATCTATTACTAGTTGAGAGGATAAAAATGTCAATCCACATATTCAGTTGGCTTTCAGAGTTAAACTATCTTAACATAAAATTAATTTACGTTGTAATCCAGTGCTTTTTTCCAGTCACTATAACTGAGCAAGTGCTGCCACCCAGTGGTTGGTAGGATTGTTTACCTACATATCCTGTACAACGATTTTACAGATTTCAATACAGAAAATCATTGAAGAAAAAAAGGATAGCACATACTGCATTTTTGCTTTACCCAGGTGTCTGTCTGTCAGTAGCAAAGCATTATCTCCGTCCATATGTTTTTGACCTCGACGGCTCAACCAACCAAAAGGATGTTTGCAGTGCCCAAGGTAAATTATTTCATGCTTGGTACTTATCAATAATTACAAAATTATTATATTAATTATCTGAACACAAAAATAAGTTTTGTTGGAAGGTCACTAAGAAAGATTAATTGAATTAGTCTATTACATTAGTCAAACATAGTATTTAAGTTATTTTAGACTGTAATTATGCTAATGTAAATGCGTGTGATTGGATTTAAATCTACTGTCAGTACCCTGACATTGTCAAATTTTTAATTTGTAAACTGCATTTACTTTCTTGTTATTTGTTTTCCCGTTTTTGCTTAGAAACTGTGTAATGTTTGCTTTTTGTTTTACGTGTATTTAATATAACTAAATACAATAAACAATAATTATAGATGACATAATTGATTTAATATGTATGCCAAGTCAATATTTGCTTTTAGACTGTAGACTGAAATCTGGCCAATTTATATGTTACAACCACCAGGTAAAGATTGAACTCGACATTGCAGCTATGTGACAAAATATATACAAAACTATACTGACAAAACAAAAACAACAACTGAAATACAAGAGACAAACTAAATACTGTACGAACACATCTGATCAAACGATACTTCATAATATATCCGCTAGAGGTCAGTGCTGCACCTCGATCGTAGAATCTTTTTGTTCCGTTTACATAGATACACACACACACACACACACACACACACACACACACACACACACACACACACACACGTTAAAACAGTCACTCGATAAGTGTTCAGATCCAGATAAAAAGTTTACATGGTAAAGTTAGTTAAAATGGTGACCACGCAACATTTAAACAAACGGCAATGTGAAAATTAAACAAAAACAAATCCAAACGTGTTCTTTAAAAATAGATGGAAATGTAAAATACTTTAACGCAACGCAAAGTAAACAACTATCAACCTGGCAGCCCTGCATTTTTACCCGAAACTAAATCGTGACTACGGAAGCCCGCGTGCACGTTTCACGGATGCAAAAATGCGTTTGAAATTGTTGCTTACTGGGGTAATGTAAGGACATCTATAGGGCCTGTCTGTGACGTCACGCGCGGGTATGGCTTTCCTACGGAGCATGCATAAACAAACAACTACCACGTAGCAACAATCCGAAGCACATGAATCATCGATTCCTACTCACCACGTCGAGAATAACACGAAACTACTGTAAAAACAAGTCGTTTAAAATAGTCGCGTTCTAAGCGACAGTCCAAAATCGTCTTTGTTTGGCGGGCCAAAAATACACTTTCTGACATGAGAAATACGCAAACGCGATTCGCGCAAGTTGAACTCGAGCGAGAGCCGCAATTCCACGAGACAGAGTGTTCCCTGCTCTTCCCTCGTGGCGTGCAGCTCTGGGTTCATGGCGTTCTCTGCGCGCTCTAAATTTGGGATTTGTTTGGCGCGACGTCGAGGCATGGCCTAGTTTTTGCGCATGTATGGAAACGAGGCGGTGGCTCTGTTCGCTGTTGCTGTGCCAGCCTATGCGCAAACACATCTCGGCGCTGGATAGGTCTCCTGCCATTGAGGCTGCGCCTGTGATGATCATGCGATTGAGTGACGATGGGGGTGTCATGTCTAGTCTACGCCTGATCGGTGACTCTGCGCTCCTCATCCCGCTGGCGAAGAGTTGGTGCTCGATCGCTCTGCGCTCGACTTCGCGCCTATGCCCACAATGAATGGCTGTTTCCAGCGCGAGACAGACGAGGGGAGAGAGTGAAGGAGAGCGAGCGCGTCGGACTCCATTGAAACACTTTGAAACGGCCTCCAGCAAAGGGGTGAGTATCCCGCCTTCGAGTCTCCGCGCCGGGTCATGTGAGGCCGCGTGACACCCGAGATCGGCTGGGGAACCGCTGTCCCGGCATTTTGGGATAAAAGCCGACGGCTCCGAGATGTTTGGGGCATTGTTTTGGGGAAGGTGTGCGTTGGGGGATGGGCACCGACTAATGGTACCAACTAAAAGTTGAACCACTTCGCCGACCTCACTGACATGGCTGAACGCTCGCGCTGGCCGATTTTCCGGAGTCGGGTCTGGCCAATTGTTAAAAAAATGGTTTCCTGGCACCATTGCGAGTCCATTATTCGAGACGGCAGCGCCCGCGTGTTTAATCAGAAGGTGTCGTCCCGGTGACATTATTATTGTGATTTTGCTGACGAGTGGTGAAATGATTTCCTTACTGGCGCGGACGTCACCCCCTCACTGTCAGCGCTGGTTCAGTCTGGCTCGCCTCCAGTCCGCGCGTTTGTCCCGGGATGACCTGTTGATGTCTGTGAAATAAGATAAGGTGGGGTGTCCGAACTAGCGCGAAATGGCTACGAAGCAAAACTTTGAATGCCTTGCCCTGAAAAGTATCCGCCCGGGCGTTTTGTGGATGTGCGTGTAGGGGGTGTGGAGGATTGTCTGCAGCCGCTGTGAAGTGCGGTGTGATCGGGGCGATCGCTGCTTTTGGCGGAGACGCACCAGTCTAGGCCCGAGGATGCGCGCACGCCCGCGCCGTGCACTGGCACAGACGGGACAGGAGCGGCAAACTTGGCTGTTTCGCGCGGTGCCCGCTGCGGTCGAGCTGGCTTTCGACTAGGGGCTGCATTTTTGTCCGACTCGCGGGTCACTGCGAGCACCCAGCGCGGCTCGTGCCGGTCCCGGGCAGCAGACTGACTGACGGTTGGCCTCGCCGCCTGCACCGGCGTCTCTAGCACCGCTGTCCTGGCAGCTCTTGCGACCAAAGGTTTGATGAGCATTTTCAGTTTTGTGGCCGCATTAGACGAGGATGTACTGCAGGTTTTAGAGTCGGTGTAACGCTACTAGCATCACCTGGAGGCTGCTGAACCACACAATGTGCTTTGCTGGTTCACAAAACATCCAGAGGGAAGTAAAAAGCCCCAGTGATGACATGGTTGTGTAATAAACTGATGCGATGATGCTAGGATAGTGGAAATAATGTATCAATATTGGAAATATGATCCAATCAGAATCATTCGTTTTGAAAGTTTGAAGCATAATTAGGGTAGTTTTGTATTCATTCTTTGCAAATATGTTATGTTTCGCATCAGACAAGACAGCGACTACAAATAAGTTTGTAAGTTGAATGTACATGTTATAAAGGTAAAATGTCACCACTTGGCACCATTGAACCTTCCTCCTAAACTAAAGTGAAATTCTAAAACTAGCATGGCCTGTAAGTCTCTGGTTATTGCCCGATCGCTCCATATCAGCCTCACGTGGTCAGGTTTAGCCATAAATGAGCTTAATAAAAGTGTGTGGTTTTAGCACTGCAATAACTTTAGGGTGTCCCTCTCTTTTCCTCCCCCACCCCGAAGAAAACGTCTTAAATAAACCCGGGCCTCTCTGTGTATGTGTGTCACTGCCTCTCTGGCCAACTGTAAACAAGCCGTTTTGTCTGATGTCTATGGCTTGTGTGTGCATGCAGGGGAGGGGGAGCGCGAGAGCCTGAAGTCAGACAAAGAGGGTTCTTCTCTTTCCCCCAAATGTCCTGTTAGTACTGAGTGATCTGATCGAAATCTGATTTTAATGTATCTGTTACCGTGGGACACATTGACCTAGATGCTCTGCTAGCCACTGTAGGCCTGAGAAGGCTTCTCGCCGGGTGAGTCGAGGAGGAACTAATGGTCCCGTGTGTTTTGAAAGGATCTTATTATTCATGGAACACATAGGAATTTGGGGGCCGAGGATCCTTGTGTTGCACGAGTGCCGTATAGATGTGTGGAATATAGCTCCCGGGAGCATTTAAATGATGTGCAAAGCGCTGTTTGTTTAGTCCAAGGATTTTCTGATCTCTTTGCATATTGAAGTCTTTTTAATATATTTACAAGGCTTTAACTATTTATTTTGCCCTGGTTCCTCACTGATCGGGCTCTTACCTGTGGCTTAATCCGTACAGTGTGTTGGGACATTAATGGTTGGGTGTTGTTGGTTTGCTCAGAGTCAGCGCTGGTGTTTTTCTTCTTGTGTGTGTGTTTAGTGTGAGGTTTTCAATGTTTTCTACTTTTCCTCCAATCACATGCACACCATTCCCTCGCCAAGCCTCCGAGATTTGTTTAGATCGTTTTGAGTTGTAGTTTTTCGTTTGCCTGGTTGGTTGTTTAATATACGAAACGAGTATTTGTTTGCTTAGGTTTTAGAAGGTCAGCTCGTGCACGCCTGGCGACTTCAGAAGAAACGTTCGCTTGATTTATTTAACCCATCAATAGTTTATGCATGTGCTGCCTGAAGGAGGAGGAAAAGTTTTGAAAAATGCTTTATCTGAAAAGTGCTTTATTGGCCCAAGTAGACGACAAGTTTAGCATAGAAGGTGCAGACCAAACAATTATGAGCAATGTGTCTCAGAGCACTGCTGTAAATTGTAATGACTGCTTTGCTCATAGTGTCACGTTCAGGAGGAATGAGAGCGACTGCAGTGTCCGTCAAAGCCCATTGTTTTCCAACCTCTTCCTCAACTATGACCTCAATCACTGGTTAAGTGTCCCACCCTCCCCTCCGCTAGCACTGTAAAGAGTGCCATTTTATCTCCATCTCCGCTGAATCACCATCCCATTCCGATTAGCAGACACAACCCGCTCACAGAAACGCTCCACTGTGGACGGAATTTTGTCGTTTCACTTTATCTGGAATCTTCGACACGACGCAGGGCTGCTTCATGTCTTGAGTTACTCGTGTTTATTCTGGAATTACTTTGGCAAACAGTTAGAATCTCTTCTCGGACTCTCCGCTAGCCTCTGTTACAGGCGCAGCCGGGCGTAGCTGGATTTTTGGCCGCTTGCCAGACTGGCTCGGCTGTTTTACTGTTAGGATGACCAGGGGTAGCGTGGAATGTTGAAAGCGGCATGTGAATAAACGTTTCTGATAAAGACCTACATGTGATGTAGATAATATAGAGACTGACATGACTGCAGAATATTTTTGATCTTCTTTTGTAGATGATTAGCACATAGCTTGACCGTAGCTTGAAGTATTAAAGATGTATATTCTACATTATAATTCAACCATTTATAGCTGGCTGAGTTTTGAATCAACTCAGCTGTTGAAAGTCAAATGAAGCTGGTTATTCATTGACCCAACGATGGCAAAATATTGTCTGTTCCTGCAGGATCTGCTTGTCCGAATGGCTTTCCCAATTAGATACAAACATTAGATTTTTAGACGTACATATCAGTGGCACATGTTGTTTAATTTTTATACACATTTTCTTTTTTCTACCGGGCAAATTAAAATAGAGAATATATTTGGTCATTGATTTAAAAAAGTAACTGTATAATATCTAAAAATACTATACAATTAATTCCACACAAGCAGGTTTTTAATTTTTTAGTCGAACGTCTACTCACAAAGACTCCTGTCTTTTCTTTCCCCCGTCTTTCTCTCCTGCCTCTATCGATGCTTCTCAGATTTCTGCGGTGGTGCTGGCCATAGCGCCATGGCTCAGACCCTTCAGATGGCGATCCCAAACTTCGGCAACAACGTGTTGGAGTGCTTGAACGAGCAGCGCCTGCAGGGCCTGTACTGCGACGTCTCGGTGGTGGTGAAGGGCCACACCTTCAAAGCCCACCGGGCCGTGCTGGCGGCCAGCAGCTCCTACTTCCGTGACCTTTTCAACAGCAGTGCGGGCAGCAAGACCCCTACGGTGGTGGAGCTGCCCCCGGCCGTGCAGCCCCAGAGCTTTCAGCAGATCCTGGCCTTCTGCTACACCGGACGCCTCAGCATGAACGTCGGGGACCAGTTTCTGCTCATGTACACGGCCGGCTTCCTCCAGATCCAGCAGATCATGGAGAAGGGCACCGAGTTCTTCCTGAAGGTCAGCTCGCCCAGCTGTGACTCACAGGGTCTCCACACTGAAGAAACCCCTCCCTCGGAACCCCAGAGCCCCGTCACACAGACCACCGCGGGGGCTGCGGCCAATGGAGGTGGAGGGGTGGTGGCCTCAGCGACCAGTCGCCCCGCTTCCTGTTTGACCCCGTTACCTCTGGTATCACGAGTAAAGACGGAGCAGCCGGAAGCTTCGCCTTACTCTGTGGTCTGCACACCGGTGGCCAAAAGGCTGTGGGAAGGTAGTAGCCGGGAAGCTGGAGGAGGATCGGGAGGAGCAGGAGGAGGAGGAGGCATGAGAAAGGCGGCTCGCTTCTCCCAGGAAATGGCACGCGGAAGCGCCATCCAACAGCAAGGAAGCGTGGGGCACGGGATGGGTCTGGGCATGGCTGCGGGGGGGCACGGCAACAGCGCCAATGGCAATGGCACCTGCAGCGCCACGTCTGAAGGAACCAGCCCTGGTACTCTGAGTGCGTACGCCAGCGATTCACCCATCTCTTACCATGATGATGAAGAGGAAGAGGAGCCTGTGGATGACGGCACAGAAGAACAGTACAGGCAGATCTGCAACATGTACACCATGTACAGCATGCTCAACGTGGGCGCCACCGGTGAGAATCCGTTATTTGTCTCCTAACCAGAACAACGATGCTGGTATTATGTAGAACTTTAAAGTTGTAATATGGCTTTAAAATACAACGTAACATTGGATTTGAAGAAATTACATTTAAATGACTCGTTTCTCTTTTAATTGAAAGGCAGTTCCAATTTTGCCGTAACATTTAGGTTAAAGACGTTTCTTTTTTTCCCTTTTTCGACTGATAATAACCTAATGATTTGTCTATTAGTAAACAAGTAACCTAAGACAATTAACATATTAGTGGAGTTTGCAACAAAATTTACAAAGACAGTATTTGTTGTTATATACATACGCCAATAAAATAAGAGTATCCATAGCAACATGGATGGATAGACGCATAATATAGATTTTAGTCTGAAGTGAAAGGAATCTTTAGAAAAACGCCCAAGAGTCTGAGCTTTTTTTAAACCTGGATAAACGTCCAGTTTTTTCATGGTCGTCGTTGTTCAGTTAGCGTCAGCCTGTTTCCGCTGTGCTTCCTAAACCAGAATCTCATCAGTGCTAAATTCACACTTTTTGTGAAATGCTTCTACTGTTTGGAACTCATGAATATTTTATCAGAAGGTCTTCTTATCTCTTCTCAGACGGCATGAAATCTCAATGTGTTCTCATGCCTTTGGATTTCACAGGTCTTTTATTAGTATCGTTCCCAAGAGCTCTGTATTATCTGTCTGTTTTTGAGAGTTGAAAGATTTGAGAGCCTCTTTAATCTCCATGACTGTCTGTACAGCAGATACTGGGTTCACAATTTGTCTCTGCACGGTACAAACTTTCTCCTTCTGTCTTGACTCAAGCGGGGGAGCGCGTGGAGGCTTTGCCGGACCACTCGGAAACGCGGCCCAGGATGCGGGGCCGACAGGACCTCGCCTCTCTCCCCGCTGAGCTCATCGCTCAGATCGGCAACCGCTGTCATCCCAAACTTTACGAGGAAGGTGACCCTGCTGAGAAACTTGAGCTCGTGTCAGGTCAGACTTTCATTCATCACCATGTTCTGTAGCCCATGAAACCCACAATATTTAGCAATGAACGATGAGTCATGGGTTCTTGCTGAATATTTGTTTTGGCATTATGGCACAAAACGAGTTTTGCTAAGGGACTGTAGGTAAGGTTATGGTGTGCTTTTTTTTTTTATAAAGCTGTCTGACTGGATCTGCTCAGTACACATAACAATAATTCTATTAATTACTGGCACTTTATTTAAACAGCAGTCACGTATATAAACACGCAGCTCGCCGCGATGAAGGAAAGCATGCGAACAAGACCAGACACGAAGCAATTTAAAATAGAAATTAAATGGGGAATTGAAATGGACCCGATGAATAATGATTAAAAGGTCTTTGCTAAGAGCTTAATACTTTCCTGAAGGCAGGCAAACAAAGAAATGAGCCACAAATAGAACTTTTGTGGAATGTTTTAGACCATGTTGTTTTCTCCAAGCTTTGGAAACTTGTTTACGGGATTTTTTTAGTCTTGCTGAACATTAGCTGTTGTTTTTACTTCAGAATGTTTTTTTTTTCTTTTGTTTAACTCACTGATTAGGAGAAGTAGAGTGATATGCAGTAATTTTCCAAAATTTTCCAATACTGTAAGATTGAATTCACTATGCGCCTTATAATTAAAATAAATATGGTAACTGGAACGTGCCTAGATTCCATAACCAATCGTCATGGGAATGTTATGAATTAGATGAGGGAAGTAACAATGTGTTAAGAATTTAATTATAAAATATTGGGATTCTTTTTATTATTATTATTTATTTCATTTTAAAGTAATATTATTAAGAATGTTTTTTTGGTCTTTTATTGTTAAGAACTTTTTTTTTATAAGTGTCAGTGGGGATTATTGAATACGTGGATTATTCTGCACAAGTTTAACAAAGATTGTTTTCGAACGTTTTGTTTTGGGCCTTACGTGTGGAGAAAAAAAGATTAAATAGACATTTATTAATGGTGCAGTTTGTAATCGAGTGCGCCTTGTAGTCTGAAAAACACGGTCGATTGAGTTTGATGTTTGTATTGAAATGGAATGTTTATCCGCAGGCACCAGTGTGTATATTTCTCGAGCCCAGCTGATGAACTGTCACGTCAGTGCGGGAACTAGACACAAGGTTCTTCTGAGGAGGCTGCTGGCTGCTTTCTTTGATAGGTGAGTGTAAGAAGTATGAGCGGTGTGGTTGGTGTCGGTAACTCTTCCTCGGGTGGCCCACAGGAGCACTCTAGCCAACAGTTGTGGGACCGGCATCCGTTCCTCCACCAATGACCCCAGCCGGAAGCCGCTGGACAGCCGAGTGCTGCACGCAGTCAAGTGTGAGTTTCACCAGAAAGCCTTTCTTCAATCCAGCTAGAGCCACAATCACCCTGTTGTTCCTGTCTGCCAACAGTTTACTGCCAGAACTTTGCCACCAGCTTCAAAGAGAGCGAGATGAACGCCATCGCGGCCGACATGTGCACTAACGCCCGACGCGTAGTCAGAAAGAGCTGGATCCCTAAGCTGAAGCTGCTGATGGCGGAGGGCGACGCCTACGCCAGCTTCCTCCCCGAAAGCATCAAGATGGAGGCAGACGGCCTGGGGGCGGAGCCTGCTTTCGAGACCGCGAGTTTGGAGGGCGGGGCTTCCGTGGAGACGGGCGGGTCTTCGGGCGAGTCTCTGCAGGGCGTAGGCGGAGACAGCGGCACTTTGTTTCAGTGAGCTGCTGGTGAGATAAGCCCCGCCCCACCTCGCCTCCTACCTGCCGCCCTCCCTGCTTTGTGACTCTGGGCTCTGCTGCTTCTGCCTGGGATGGGACGGGAGAGTCGGGTAGGAGCGTGAGGAAGAGCATGGTACACACAGGCTTGTGTAGGGAAGAAGATGAGGGGCTAAGATCGGGGGCTCCATCTTTTTAGTTTCGTTTGTTTGTTTTTACTGAGTAACACAGAAGGTTTCCTTGCCTCCAAGCTCTGCAAATATATTTAGTCTCTGGTGTTCCGCCAATCCATAATTAGACCCAGGAAGAGTTTTCTGTCTCGCACACTTGAGGTTCCCCGAACTAACTCTACTGAATTTGAATGTATATGTCTGTATCCTGTACTAGAAAGAGCGGCAGGTGGTGAAGGTACAGAAGAGGAGGAGAAGTTGGCACATATTCTGCATTTGTCCGAAATGGAGAAATAGCGTTTTCCTCCTCGACTTCCATTTCCAGCAAAATATGTGTGAGAAGGTATCCGGTGTGATTTAGCTTTGTTTGCCACTTTCTCCTCTCCTTCAACTCGTTCCACTGTGTGATGTATGGATCCAGATCTGAAGAAAGATTAATGACTGTAAAGGAGAAAAGTCTATTTATCTTCCTGCACCTTTTGGCACAACCGGGAGGGTTGTTTGAAAAATCTCTATATTATTTTTTTTTCCCTTTGTTTTGTCCTTTAAAATCTACCTTAAAACACTTTGTGTTGAGGCTTTAAGTGGAAGTAGTGAACAGATTAGATTATTTTTGCAGAACTATCTCGCATTTCAAAGACTGAAGCGCGTACGTACGTTGATCGTGACCGATCGGAAATGTTTATTTGACCTTTGGAAGTGACCGAGGCAAGATTCCTGTAGGTGGGAAACAAAATCTTGCTTGTTGGGAAAAGATTTAGCTTTTCTTCCTTCCACGACGACACACGAGAAAAATCCACGATCAGCCCAGACAGAAGAGCGGCTGTGCTTTTGGTTAGTCACTTTACTGTCTTAAAGGTTTGGGCCTGACTGTGTGTGTTTGGAGGAGGACGAGGGTTTACGTCTCCGTGTCCCAGGAGAGCAGTGATGAAGTCGCCCGTGTGTGTGTGTGTGTGTGTGTGTGTGTGTTCTGACACGTCGCTCTCCGCTGGCAAAGGCAAGCATGTCTGTGTCCGCACAAGTCACCATCTGTATACATTCCTCGCACATAGTCGGCGCTGTGTGTTTGCATGTGGGTGACGTGTTGATGGGAAGCTGATGTTTTCCAGGGGTTTCGCTCTCCTGAAGGTCTTCGCAAGAATCTTTGCATATCTCCGATTTGAACAAGACGTCTTGGTGTCACAGTCGGGCATCGTTTTGTTAAACTCAACTCGCATCGCTAAAACTAATCAGTGTGTGTGTGTGTGTGTGTGTGTGTGTGGACACTGATCTCCTGGGACTGGCGTGGTAGTCGCCCTCTTCCAGAAACAGGAAACGGACCTCTTTGCACCTGTCGTAGACTGAACTAGAGCTTTTTGCACCTTTTTTAGAGAGAGCGGTGAATCCTGCACCTTTTGTAAGAGCGTAATCAGTGGTTTTTGGACTAAACTAGTGGGTTTGTATGTTGGTATCTGGCCCAGAACAGGATGCACCCCTGCGTCTGCGCCCGGCGCCGCTGGATGCTGATGTAAATACTGAAGAGTCGTTTTTATCGGGTTGTCTGTCATTTTTATTGGATGGCTTCCATTGGGTTTTTTTACCCGTCTTGTTTTAGGCAACGTTTGTCTTTTTTTTTCCCGCATAACCAAGCCTGGCGTGTTTTTTATTTGTATATGGGGACGTTCTTTTCGTACTTTTATTCAGGCTTTAGATTTGTTGCGAAGCAAAGTGAACTCCGGGCAGGTTTACGTCGACTCTGCTTCGGGTCTTTCTGGCCCGTTTGTGTGTGTGTGTGTGTTGTTGTGTTGGGTTTTTCTTCCCTCATCTTTTGGACCAGAACTAGTTGTGTGTAGAAGCCTCCGAATCCTTCGTTCGGTTTTACAAAGTTCAGTTTCCTTTTGTTGTTTTCATTTTCTTTCTTTTTTCCTTTTTTTTTTTTTTTTTAACAGACCACGTGTACTGTATTTACTTTTAAAATACTACTAATTCAAAGTGAGAGTTGACTTGCCAAGTTTTTTTTTTTTTTAAGGAAATAGAGCTGATTGACTGAAGCTAGTGTAACGAGTATTTTTTCATTTCTTTGTATGGACTAAAGTGCTGGGACGGTGGGTCACGTTGAGGGATGTACTGGTGCTATGTGTGCTATTCTTTAGATGTTAAAGGCCTGCTGGGTCACTGGTGCCTTTTCAGGAGGACTGTGGGAGCCGGACGTGCGAGCGTAAGTGTGTGTGTGTGCGTGCGCGCGGTGGCAGCGCTTCTCTCCCCGACTATGACTGTGCCTGTGTTTATGCGTCCTCCATTTTGATGGCACAGATCACATATGCTGTATGCATTGGGGGAGAGAAACCGCTGGGTTCATGCGCCACCTGCTGTCTGTCTCCTGCTACTGCAGCTCGGGTCTACTACCTGAAGCCGACACCAGGTGGCGTATTACCAGACAAAGATGACGGGGGGTCACCGGAGATGGGGTCAAAAGTGATGTGTGTAATTATTTTGAAACAATTTTCATTTAAATCATTCCCAAAATATTGTAAAAACTAGCACTACCTATGTTAATGTTCAATTTGAGCTCCTGACCAATAATGATGTACAATTAGTGCTGACACACACACACACACATTTTACAATTTAAGAGATGATGAAGGCCTCTAATAGTTTCACACTTCATAGTAGGAATAAAGGGACCAGTGTTGATCACAGAAGGCCAGGAAGTCCACGTGGTGCTGCCTCTGTCTGCTTCTGTGTCTGAGTAAAGCACCTTTTTTGGGGCTCACGTTCAAAGATGTGTGTCCCCGGCACCTTGCGATTCAGCCTGACTGTCACAGAGAGCAGATGGACGGCAGACGCTGCTGAAGTGGAGCATACGTGTGAGAGTTTTACTGCCCAAGAACCTTTGTTGAGCTTTGTAAATGTGTAACCTGGTGGGTCGCTGAAAGGATGTGGGGGAGACGAGAAGAGTGTGTTAAAAACAACCTTTTTTATGACACGTATTCTCTGTGCTAGGAACTGGCTGCGTTTGCAGGTTTTTTTTTTTTTTTTTTTTCCCCGCTTGCTGGTTTTGTCAACCCGATCCTCTTTACCCAAAATGCAGCACTGCTGTTCTGCTTAAACGAATGGACACAGCACATAAATATACACTCCTGTCTCTCTCTGTGTGTGGCGTTCTCCTCCAGCAATCCTCTGCTTTCAGTCTTTCCCTCAGATTAAAAAAAAAAAACATGATAATGATACATTCGCAATTGTTTTGGTTTAGTAACATCTGGACAAATGAAGAACGTTTAGTAACATCTGGACGCGTGATGAGATGAGTCACAGACGCTACAGACGGGATGGGGGAGACATCAGCTTGTTGTAATGCTCAAAACAAACTGGTTGTACTTCTTTTTTTTTCTATGACTACACCCCAGACTCTATATACTGTATATTACATAGAAGCACTAATGAAGTTTGATTGTTAGTTGTGCACTCTCAGCATGAGTTGTAACCCATTCCCAGCCGTGCTCATGCAGTGACCTGTAACGCACCCTGTGCTCATCCACTCCATTCTGTCTGTGTTCAAAGTGCCAATAACTTTGTGAATCCCTAACTGTGACCCAATATTATCAAAAAGTAATTGCACATTAACTACTGTAAACACACAAAAAAAATGTAAAGAAAGAGTAAAAGAAATCAAAGGATACGCTGAATATCTTAATAAAGTTTGTAACAAAGACTGTTTTCTGGTTTCTTCAACTTGTCTTTTTTTTATTAATAATGTAACAAAAATAATTATTTGATTATTGTGGTGTAGTCACTGAATTTAGTCTGCTTGTCATTTTAAAATTATATGGTTATTTTCAGATAACGTAATTTAAATGGTGTTTGCCACTTTAGAGAGATTGCATTTAAACACAATTTTAAATAATTATTTATGCATCGTTTTATATAAATGTTTATGAAATCCTAAAAGTACATAATAATAATAATATATAATAAATATATAAAAATAGCACTTTTGCACTTTCTAACTAAAAGATAAAGTGCAACAATGCATTTGATTCTTATATAGTGATGTAACATTTTTTCACTTAACAATTTTTGTTAAGTTAAACTAATCTGGATGCATTCTTACGCGAGTGCACTTCTGATCTGAGCTTGTAACGTTTTAACAGGTAACCAAAGGTAACTGGGTTCAGTCCGTAAATGGGCAAAGGATGTTTGACGCTCAGCTGCGCGCTGAAGGCGTTTGATCTTCCTATTGGCTCTGTACAATACAAATAAGGTAAACGGAAGTAGCATGACTGGCGCTCATCACGCGTTTCTTTGAAATGGGGCCGCCCATCGGATGTTCCTTTTATGGCCATACAAGAATGCGGAAGTCTACGATACCTAAAACAACGACAATCTTTACGTAAAGTGTCTATATACACGAACATACACATATTAAATATTTTAGACGATATGCGAAATAAAATACTACAGGTTACTTGATCCTTCTCCCTTTTTGCCGTTTGTCCCGGTGGGCGGTACCGGGATGTCAATCATCGCATACGTCACCAAAACTATATAACACCCACTCGAACTAGACGTGCTATTTCAGTCAATGACTGACATGACATGGAGTACAAGTGATAGCACATCAACAGCACAATTTTGTGTTTATATTCATACGTAGACGTGAAACACTTGTCAAAACAATGGATGTCACTTTAGAGGCCAAACAGATCATGGTTCAAGCTCTGGGCAAGATGTACAGCTCGCGCACTCAGCGCGGTGGTGTCCGCCTCCACCGGAGCCTGTTGCTGACTCTCGTCGTGAAATCAGCGAGGGAAATATATCATTCTGCTCGACTGTCGTGCGAGAATCTCGGCGACTCTGTTGAAAGTGTCCCAGACAGCACATGCCATGCAGAGGAGCCCATGGACGCCGTGAGCTCTCCGGCCGCGGAGGACAGGCTGGACCGTCCCGCAGAACTGTCCGCGGACAACCAGAACTGCAAACTGACCGAGTCGCATCGGCAATCCAGAAAAAGACGAAGCAACACAACAGCGGATCCGAACTTCCTACCCTGCAAGAAAGCCAAACTGGAGCTCCGGGTCTACCAGGCTTCCCAGAAGAACCCCGCTAACTGCGCGAGAGCGATAGACTCCTTGGCACTTTTGCACATTCCGAGAACAGTCGTGACGTTTTAGAGCCGAGGCAATCGCTCAGATTTCACTGACAGACGCCTGAACTTCACGCCGCAGCGCTCCACGGACGGACTGATAGCGCACAGAGAGCGCGGCTGCTCTGGAGATAACGGGCTTAAAGCTATCGTAATTTATTTATTATTAGTGTTTCGTCGGCTCAGACTGTTGATTGTGCTACCTGGATCACTCCAAACATTCTCAACCTGTGTTAGAAATACTTGTATTGTACAACAGGGCTCCACAAAGCTTGTCGTTAAAGTTCACCAGATGACGGCAGGTAGGTAGGTCGAGCTATATTTCTTCAGGGAACAGTCAAACTAAATAAGCTACGTTTTTTTATTTGCGTATTTAAATTGTATATCTACCTCACTTTGTACAATAAATTAAGTTTCACAGCATATGTGCGCGTGAATTGCTTTGTGAAAGCGTGCGACCGGGATGAACACGTGACCGGAGGTGAGACTGTCTCGCGGATGCGTGTGACACGTTAGTCGCGATGATGCTGTGGACCGTAACTAAACAAAAATGATCGCAACTACAATTAGCCAGAACAAAGTGAGCAATTGTTTTCTTTTGGCTGTCATGTATCAACTCGCTATTTTGAAACTGATCCCCCCCCCCAACATGATCGTTTAAATTAAATTGCTATATTAATTAAATGTTGCTAGAATATTTTAATAGTACTAGTAGTTTATTGTCATTACAGCATTGGGGAACAACATTGTAACGAAATTACATGAGAAATCGTGTTTACTCCTGCATCGCTGACAACAAAGATACTTTCCAAGATTAAAGATTATGATAAAAGGTTATTTTGATTAAAGAGCTCTTGTGTTTAGTAAATGTATAGGCGATGCTATACTGTGTTCTCCCCAGTACTCAGCGCGTGTGGCGTGTGTTCGTTGACGCAGCAGTAACGTCTCGTGTCCGGTTGCGGAAGGGGGGAAGGGTCGGAGCAGGAAGCGAGAGAGGGAGGAATGTGTCGGTGTGTGAGCGGAAGAAGGTATTAATAGACAAGAGGAAGGACAGACCTCACACATCCGACATCTGGCCGACATGCAGCAGACATCCACGGGGGAGGGGAGTGGAAGAATGCCCGTCAGGCGATCGATTGTTCCGCAAATGGCCCGAGTTTCCTGAAACCAGAGTAGGTTGTGTGTAACATCTCACAGGAAGAACTGCTCAGCAAACCAATGCAAACGCTCACATACACTTTTCTGTTGTGAAATAATTACTGTGATGGAAAAACTGGTTCAAATCTCATGTAGCTCTAATCATCCATGTTTCAGAACTTTTGAAGAATAATGTCCAGTGTTGTCGGTCATTCCTTAATACTAAATACTTTAAATAAAACCGTTTAAAGTTTCTGGTCTAATACAGAGATCAGTGGCCTAATGAAATGTTCTTCTGTGCCTTTGTTGTAAGTTCAAGGGTTCAAATCTCATCAGCTCAAAATGTCAATGTTTCAGAGAATTACACTTTTAGAGAAATCTGGTCCAAGTCTTCAGTAAATCCCGTCCAGTTTTTGAGAAATCCAGTCCAGGGTTTTAGTCTGTCAATAGTAATAATGCTTTATAACCACTAAAAAAATCCACTTGATACAAGAAATTGACTGTTTGTCTTAGATCTGTTATTGTGGTAGGGAATTGTGTAATGGTTATTTTTTAAAGCATATTTACTGACGAAAAACTTAGAACCGATTTATCAAACTCTAATGGATTTTGAGAAGGTCTGGACCGGATTTATCCAAAAGCAGAATGTTCTGAAAAGTTGACATTTTGATCTAGATGAGATTTTAACCCAGTAAACTAAAAAAAAAAAATGCAAAGGTATTTTGAAAGTATTAAAGTCTTTATTTCAAGTATTAAGGGCTGACGGAAAAAAGTGGACCGAATGCTCCAAAAGTGAAATGATCTGAAACATTGATGCTACATGAAATTTGAACACAGGCATCTAGCATGACGTAAAACACATTAATATACGCTACCAGAAGTTTAAATGTAATTTTTTTTTTGACTGACTGAAAACCTTTTTTTTTCATCCAGTTTTTGAGAAATCCATTCCAGTTTTTGAGAAATCCAGTCCAGTTATTTTCTATGATGCGACAAGAAAGTTTTAATGTTTTTTAAAGTACCCGATTACGGACTGAAATTAACCAAAAGTAAAGTGTTCTGAAACATTGTTTTTAGATGAGATTTGAACTGAGGTAGGGGGCACAAAGTACAGCACAATATTACCAGAAGAACTGTTTTAGATGGGAAGTTTAAACGTAATATTACTTTTGACTGACCGAAAAACCTTTTTTGAGTTTTTGAGAATTCCGGTCCAGGTTTTGAGTAGCCACTTCGTTGCTGGGTTTCAGGGTTCGAATATCTCCTAACTATAATTATCAATCATTTGGATCACCTCACTTTCGGGGAATTCAGGCCAGAGTTTTTAACGCTGATAGTAATAAGCGCACACACATGATGTTGCCTCTACAACAGACTCAGCAAGAGGAAAGCACGGAGAATCATTGGTGACACCAACCACCCGAGTGTTCTGTGTTCTGCCCTCGAGCCCACAAGCTGACTATACAGTACGAGACAGCTTTTACCATGTTAAACACTTTTGACTTACAGGGGGAAAAGTGATAATGCGCCACTTAGAGTCAGATGCTTTCAAAACTTGTACAGTCTAGTATTTACTATCTTGATCTGTTATCTGTTAAAAAGAAGACAGGTATGTGTATCAAGTTATATTTTGATCATAATTTGTCTAATTAGCGGTTTATTTTCATTGTTCCCGTTACATTAAGTATTTGCCATGGTATTGCACGTCTGTTAAAGGGAAACTAGTTGAAAAGCAGTAACTAATTTAAACATTTCAAGTGTTCACCTATTGATAAATTAAAATTCATGCTGCTTCTACAAACTTAATTAATACATTTCTGAGTTTCAAGTTAATATGTTGTTTGCTTCAAAAGTTTTACCCGGTGAAGTAAATGACGTGATTTACATTATATTACGTACAACTTTTGAAACAATAATGGGTAAAAAAAATATTCTGAGATTTATATGAAACAGTTCATGATTACACCAAAAACCACAGACTAGATCGAGTTTGGGTCGCGCGCAAACTAGCGGCNAAAAAACTAGTGGCAACACTTTTCAGTGTGACACAACACAACATATAGATTTTGTTTGTTTTTAGCCTCCGATCCCAAAGTTTTAAAGACACACTAACTTAATTAGGCAGGAGGATAAGTGGTTTCACCGACCGTGTGTCAGTAGATGCTGGTGTGATGTAAAGAGCAGCAGGACACAAGAGACAAGTTTTGGCAGAAAACGCCGAGTCATTGTTTCAATCCATGCAATTTGATTGGCTGTGTTACATGTTCCTGTGCAGTTCGACTGGCTGTGTCACACTTCTTTAACACAGAACGGTGCACCATTTGTGACACACACATAGTACAACTCTCAGTGTACAGTTCAATGACAAAAACAGAAATGGTGAATAACGGAGCCAAAACCACCGCCAGCTGAACCTTGCGGTCAACAGCGCCATCTGCTGTTGTGGTAGAGGTAGTGGAGCTCAATTACCTTCTCGGCCTAAATATAGTTTGTTTTTCCGGCGTGTTCAATATACTGTATATAAAACAAAATATTTTTTTTAAATAATCCTCTTTGTGTAAAAAGGCATATACATAAAAATAAAAAAATAACTAAAACGCATGTAAAATGATTTTGTTATCTAACCCTAGTCAACTTCAATATCTAAAATCCATTTAAACAACCGGATTTCACGTTTACATCAACAGAGCGGATACATCTAACCCGCGTTTCCTCTACTTTATCTTTTCTTCATAGTATAAAAGCTTCATCTACAGAGACTCCGGATCGAATGCATGCTTTAAACTGTCCTGGACATTCACCGACATGACTGAGAATTCTTATGAAAACAATCCAATTTCAAGCTCTTTATGAAGCTCATATGATTCTCTTATGGCCCATAATGAATTACTATCACAGAGCTCCACACACCATCTACACAAAACTCACACAAAACAAGTGTGACGTTACAAAAAGCAGCGGAATCAAATACAAAACGGGTACAAAATCAAAGAAAAGGCTTCATCATTATCTTCATCACCATCATTGATTATCATCAATTACATGATCATCTTTATACACACATTGTCATCATCAACACAAAGACACATGTAAAAAGTCTCTCTCTCTCTCTTCCCGTCTCTCCACTCTGGAAGACTGAAAGTAATGCTTAAAAATAGTCAAGCGACAGAACGCGTGTAGGAAGAGAGGATCTCTTTTTATATTAGTATTTACTGTGTATTCATATTTATTCATTAACTAAAAAGTCAGAGGAATGTAACATTGATTTAAATTGACCTAATTAAAAATGTATTTGATATTTGTAGTGTACGCACTACGCACGCACACACAAAACTCAAAACCTAAAATATGTTGGAACGTTTCTTTCCAGTTGAAAAGTGAGCACAGGCTTCTTCCCTCGTTCTGCACAAGAAAGAGAGAGAGAGAGAGAGAGAGAAAGAAACGAGAGATTCACAGGCATGACGAAAAAGAGCGACGAGTTGATTTCCCCTTTCACCCAAAGTTTCTTTTTGTGCATCTTTAGTAGTAGTAGTAGTAGTAGTATTTTTTTCAATCATGCAGGATATTCAGGGAATTTTTTCTAGGTTTTCAAACAAAGCCTGGTAGTGCAACAGAAAATCCAAACTCCCGTTTTTCCAATGAGAAGCAGAAGACAGAGCAGTAGGAGACGTGAGGAGCATTTCTTTTTCTTTCTTCTGTGTTGAAAATGTGATATTTTTTTTTCCCCATAGGTGAGTTCCCCAAAGAGTCCAGATCAGTTCACCTTCTCCCAAAAGACCCTTAACCCACCCGCGGACCCCCTCAAACTAAACGCACGCACACATCCACACTGAGAGAACTATTAACAGTAAAGAGATGATAAAACTCATCAATAATTCCCAGCACATCTGGATTGATTTTTGCAATAAATTAATTAGTCAGGTTCTGCAAAATAAAATGTGATCAACCGGTGCTAAAAGTTCATAGTCTTTTCTTGGTTCTTTTTTTTTTTTGGCTAATGACATTACAGACCACGTGAAACCTCCCGGGAAAAGTTTGGACCTTCCCCCTCCTCCTTAAAAACTTTTTTTTTAAATGAAAAATAAATAATACAATAAAAAAAACTAAAAAAAAAAAACCTCCAAGAACATGGTTTCACATCTGTCATTCGTCTTGTACATTTGAAGTGGTTGGTCCCATCCAGGGAAACACTCGGCAGCAAAGGAATTAAAAAGACACAGAATCAAATCATGCTTTGTCTTTCCCCTTCGGACATTCAGTGTGCTGCCTAGTGTTTCCCCGAGCCAACACAGCGGCCCTCCGGTCCATTCCGGACCCCGTGGACGGACTCCGCACCCCAGAGGCTAGCACCAGTCGTCCTCATCCGTCTCACTATAGGGTTCATGGAGGCCCTTCCTGGGCCCCCGAGGATGAGGGGGCTTCTGAGTCCCTGGCTGGGCGGGAGGGTGGTGGTGTGGGGACGGTGAGTTGGAGCGGTAGCCGTTTGGCATGCGCCGGGGGTGTGGCTGACCCTGAGAGGGGGCGGAGTGTCGGGAAGTCCTGGGAGAAGGAGGGTTTTCCTGGACCGGACTTTGCTCATAGGATGGAGGTTCATGGTGGTTGAATTCATAGTCCTGGTCGTCATAAAAACCGTCCCCTTCGACACTCTCCGAAGGCTCCGGGCCCCAGTGTGCGTGACGGGGCGACCCGTGCTGGGGAGGGGAGGGGTGGCGGTGAGGCGGGGCCTGGGGCTCGTGCCCGGGCGGCGAAAACCTACGGGACGTCGGGGTTGGCTGTCGGCTCTGCTGGCCTGGAGGGGGCGTGGCCATGGGCTTGCGGACCACCGGAGAGTAGGTGACATGGGGACGGGGGGTTGCTGGGGTTTGGGGCAGTTGGCGCCGGCCTCTGCGAGGGGTGCTGGTCCCGGAGGTCGAGGGAACCGGACTGGCGCTTACTGAACTACTGCCCTACATGAATATGGAACAAGGCAAATAAAACAGAACCACAAAATTAACCACACGACAAAGAGAAGGACAGTAATGACGACACACACAGGCGAGAGGAAGATGCAAACGTGACCAACGGTGCAAAGCCAAGAGTGAAGTGACCAATGCAGAGAGCAGGAGCGCAAACAAACAGACATTTAGCAACAGATCACGGGGGAAAAGAGGACACAGGAAAAAAAAGGAATAAAAGAATTGAATTATGTTGATTTTTGGTTTTCCACATTAAACATTAAAGCTTGTTTAATGTCAAAGGTAAGATGACATTAGTGTCTGAGATTTGAAAAACGGTTATACGCAACTCCAGTCCATACTCAGATTAAAATAAAATAATAACGACAAGATCAAGGAGTTTAAACACAGAACAGTCTTGAATATTTAACACATTTTTCAGATAGTTAAGCCTTAAAGGATTTTTTTTTGGAAAGCAATTTCTCACACTTTAATGTTAGAAAGAACACATGATTTTAGTATGTGTAAGTGTCCCGCGTGAATAATTTTCCCACCTGTCTGTGAGCAAAACACTCTCGGCCCTCACTCGGGGAGCGAGACCACCGGTGGTCTCTGTCTCTGGATTGTCTGTGGCTGTACTCCCCCCGATCCCTCTCATGGCCATAGCGCTCCTTATCTAGAGAACTGTGATGGTGGTGGTGGTGGTGATGGTGCTTGCGGTCTTTGGCCCGGCCCCGGTCCCTGTCCTTGGAAGGCAGGTCTCCTGACTGTGTGGTGGTGCTGAGGTCAGTTCCAAGACCTGAGAGGTCAGAGGAACTACGTTACAGCAGACCTCAACAAAAATATGTCTCCTATATTCTATTTCTCCCCCATCTGGCCATTTCAACCAGTTGAAGCAAACGTAATATTAACCACCTCAACCAGTTGAAATCAAAATGCCAATTCAAACCTTTGAAATGAAAGGGTTACTAACCAACCAAAAAATATTTTGCTAATCAATTCAATCAATAGTTTAGTAAGCAACTCAACTAGCTGAAGTAACATAAAAAATGTAATGACAAATTCAACCAGTTGGATTAAAATGTTCCATTTCTGGCTCAGACTTCGAACCTGTGTCAGCATCTGTATATCGGCTTAGGGATCGTTCAGAAGCTCGATGGCTCCGGTCTCGATGGCGATGTCCATGTCTGTGACCTTCTTCCGGGATGACATTATCCATGGTGTAGTCTTCACCACGCATCGTCCGGCAAGGACGGCCATATCCCAAAGATGAAGCTGAGCGCTTCATGGGACTGTTATCAGCGATGGTCTGCTGAAAGAGCCAGGCACATTTGAGAGAGAGAGAGAGAGAGAGAGAGAGAGAGAGAGGGGGGGGAAGAAAGGGAATATGATGCGTGATAAAGTGGGGGAAGAAAGAGCAATTGTGAGAAAGAAAGAGCAAAAGAGAGAGAGACAAGGAGAGAAAGACGGAGAGAGGCAGGGAGCGATTGAGTGAGTAACACAGGGAGCAATAGAAAAAAGTCAGAGAGAGAAAGACAAGGAGAGGGGTCAGGGAGAGAAAGAGTGAGGGATAAAATGAGATAGGGAACGAATGAGAGCGAGAGAAATAGACAGAGAGAGAGAGAAAAGGAAAAGAGAGACAGAGAGAAAGAGAGAGGTACAAAGAAAGAAAACAGAAGTGAAGGAAGAAGAAAAATCCATTAACGGCAAAGAAACAATCTGGGAACGAAGCTTCATTTGTGTTATAACAGCAGGCAGATGGTTGAGTGAACGTTTGGCCCGGTTTACAGTTCAGGTCAACAGAAGTGGTCACTACAACACTAGTAGAGTTGAGTACAATCCTTACAACCATCAACCACCACCTACCGGCTTTATGGACTGATACATTTAAAACAGACCACTTGAAATTGACATGTCAAACGTATATTAGTATCAAGTGTAAACGGAGTTAGAGGTCAAGGAGTGTGTGTAAGGACAGCACACTCTTATTATCACCATTCCCCATGCAGATTCAACTTAGGGTAGAAGAACGAAAATGAAGAGTGAAGGAAACCTGCAAGGAAGCCAGACACGGCAGGATCAAGTCTGCATGCACCGCAATACATAAGGTGGAATATACATCCATTCATTCACATTGCTTCGGCAGAACTCTCTCCATCACTTTCAGCTTCACTAATCATGAAGAGCAGAAGATGCTCACGCTTCAGAGAGGATGAGAGGCCACACATCGATGCCAATGGTACATGCAGAGAACTGCCTCCAACGGGCAGGTGACTGTTTATTCTGATGTAGAATTTAAATGTACAGGCAACTTACCATATAATAAATACAGTAAATCTGAAAACTGTTGCTCAATCAGTAAAACCCGTGTTTGCAACACCAAAAATAGTTTAAAGGAAATCATGAAGTTGCTTCAATGTATAACTGAAGAAATGTAACTACATTTCATTTCTTCAACTCTAAATAAAGAACTGTAATCCAAAAGTTTACCAGTCTTAAATGCATGGTCTGCGAATCTACTGTTATACTGACCTCTAGTGGACGTAAAATGCAATAAAACACAGCCCGAGATAAAACAAGATGCCGGCTGCAAGACTTAGAACAAGTTGTGCCCGAACATATCAAAAGAATGTCAAAGTTAGTCGTTTAAACCTCCGCAACCCCTGCAGGCCACAAGAAGCTCTGCATGCCTTTACTATCACACAGATAAATGCATGTGCACACCAAACCAAAAAAAATTTACAGAGACGTGAATTGTGATATTTGTTAGATTCATTTCAATTTTCATGTAAGATTCACGTAAATTGTTAGTGTTGAAAAGCAAAGCAAAATAGTTTGAACCAGCAAAACATTTTTTAAGAAAACTGTTATGGAGATGAATTAAATGGCAAAAAATGTGTTTGTGTTCTACTGTATATAATTTTACTCTGACCTACGAGTTTCCTGAGATAGAGCAGTCACTAGAACGATTTTTCAAAAAAAGCAAATAGTTTTGTATAGTGACGTCACAGCGCCCCCTGCGGTCAACACATTCTTGAACAGAAACTTTTTTTTTACTTTTACTTTACTTTTTACTTTTACTTTTTTTATCTCCAAGGACAAATACACAGTAAAACACAGAATTATATCATCGCATATATGTCATGTTTTTTTATTATTATTATTATTATTATTAAAAATGTGTTATTTGAATTGTTTTCCGTTATTTATTAGTATGAAACATAAAATACTGGGTGAGAGCAAAACACTGGTTCAAGGGAATTGATCTACGAGTTAATGGAAATAAGGTGGCCACAGAATGTATAAAACTCGTAAGTGAAAGTACTACTGTGTGTGTGTATATATCTATCAATACACAGTATACACACACACACACACACACACACACACACACACACACGAGTGAATGTAAGACACAGAGCCTTCACATACAGCACGATTCTCTCCCCGGTGTCGAGCTTTCCGTCGCGGCTGCTACAAAGCCATTACCACACAAAAACACGTCACACGCACATACACAAAAAGCAAACAAGAAGCCAATTGCCCCAAAGAAGCATAACGGTCATGCTCAAAAAAAAGAAAATAGTGAAAATGGAGGTGGGATAAAGGCAAAACACAGAATGAAAGACATGAAAAGACAGACATAAATAAAAAAGAGAGAAAAAAGACAGAGAACTTGGTTAGACACGGGATCAAATCACTTACCACAACAACACACAAACACACACTGAGAGCCAAAAGCAGTGTTATACATGTCACAGTACACAACACACACAAACACACATAGACGTGTAGCATGACAACACAGCAGCGGATCTTTGCCTGTTGGTTGCTGTTGAAAGACTTTGTTTTTTGACACACTTTTATCTTCACATTTGAATCAACATGTTGAGTGATACCCTTGACAATCCTCTTCAAATCTCATTTTCAGAGCTTAAATATGCTTTATAATTAAGTATCAATATCTTATAGTTATGATAATTCAATCTAACAATTAGGTTAAAATCCAAAGCAAAAAAATTAACAATAGTGAGTAAAAACAATAAATAAAAAATAATAATACAATTATTTGAGTGACTTATGCAATGGTCTGGCCTGGACTTTACTTTACCTGTATTTTATCCTAAAAAAAAAAAAAAAGTGTTTTGTCAATTTCCATGCATATTTCCATAAAAATCATAATTAATTCACAAATGAAATAAATATTTCAGATGAGTCGAGGTAACAAAGTAAACCGATTCAGAGAAATGCTTGACTTGGAATTTTTCAAAAAGCATCGTTGCTCCAGTGGCATCGTGGGATAGCGACATGTCAACCGGTTGCACTTTCAGAATCCCAGTGGAAAAGCGTGCGTCCTCTGGATGTGTTTGATGAATAATGTAGACCTACACACTTAATGTACGCGTTCGTTCAGTGACGAAAGGTGGCAGCAGAAAGGACAGAAGTGTGAGCTGTGAAAAATTAAAACTATTCAGCCTCGACCTTCCTTGACAATGTATGATAAAATAAAATATGTACGCTTTGCTTATACGCGTACTGTATGTGCTAAGACCATTAGCTCTCTGGAGAAAATGTCAGATTAGCAGGACCTTCTAATGGCTTTTTTTACATTGACATGGTAAACATGAAACTGTATTTTCCAGAGGGAGGGATACGTTTCCTCTTCCAAACAAGAAGGTAGTAATGTTGCTCCAAGGCCACAACTCATTTTGTAGTGGAAGAAATGAATGCCAAGCACTTTCCTATAAGACAGCAACATGCGTCTTGTAACTCACAGTGATTTACTGTGCAGTCAGAGTGATTGTGCCATTAGGTTTGAACTGAGATTCCTTTTTACCCCTCCAGTGACCCACACCAGTTTCTCTGGCATCAGTCTGGTTCCCTTGTGCACTGGCCTGGGCAAACATGGCAGGTGTGAATACACCCCCAAATGTAAAAAGTCTTTTTTCTAAGCCTCTTCAGTTATTTCAGGGTCACAAGGAGCTAAAGCCTAGCACTGCCCCTCTGAACAGAAGAAAGGAACACACAGTCTGGATAAGAGGAGATCTATTACAAAGTGTGACAAACAAACGGAAGGAAACCCATATTTGAGAGAAAACACTGCGAAAAAAGTCTTTATCATGGGGCATTCTTGATATTAGACCATATAAAATGACATAGCTGCACATTTTATAATCTCAAAAATGACTGTTCTAAAAAAAAGATCTCTTCTAGAAAAAATATTAAAGGACATAAGAAATAGTAAAGTTCCATTCTTTGCCAGACATCTCTACCCAAACGAAACCAAGATACATATACTGTATGAAAGGAATACAGAATAGTTTAACCTTTTAAGAGCCTTGTGTTTTAAACCACGTGGCGTTGTTTGTGATGTTTGTGAAATTCCCCCACACGGAATTTCCATTGCGGATGCTAAAATGACTTTGCTTTGCTTTAAACTCCCAAAGTAGAGCTGAGTTTAATGCAAAGGCGGCAATGGAAATAAACTCTCACGACTGGAAAAAGACATGTGAAAATATATAGAAGCAACATGAAGGAAATGACAGGATGAGACGCTCACTTGGTTGTCGGCTGGGAGTCGAGGCATGGAAGCAGCCCTGCCGTGGCCTTCCATCGGCAAAAAGTGCTCAGTTTCCGAGTACCCGTCCCGCCCCATCTCTCTCATCTCTACTGTCTGCTGAAACAGAGGGAGATCATGCATGACGGAGCTGGGTGCCTGGGGCGTGAGAGACTGGAAGGAGCACACTTCCACCTTTAGTTCTTCCTTCACCAAGTGTGGAGTATAGAGTAGCAGAACAGTCCTGCCACAGCATCCAGTGAAAGAAACGTGATCTATCTCTCTCCTGATCTATCAGTCTATCAAGCTGAAGAATGTAAGACACACATTAGCTGGGCAGGAGTGTTCTGATTCAAGGCAAATGATGGAACTCAGGTTTGAGAATGGCTTTAGCCCAGTGATGCCCAACCTGATGCCTGTAGGCCATATTTAGCCCGTGAAGGTGTTACATATGGCTCGCTCTTTTACTTCAATACTCACATTCTTATTTTGTTTCTTATTCATTTCAATTCTTATTATTTATTACGTTCATCATCTTCATTCTGTGCCGAGAATTAATGTGACAAATCTCAACTCAAACAGAGCAAGTTTCTGAAAAACAACTGCTTACTGCTTAACTATAATACAGGTTGGACACCACTGCTTTTTTTGTTTTTTCCATTGAAAATGAAAGCATATATCGAATGGTATGAAATTCACCATAAGGAGGCATGGGAATCATAAAAAATACAAAACAATAAAAATATAAAATTAAGAGTTATAAGAAAGAGCAGGAGAAAATACGTGTGAATGTTGTCAATATATTACTATTATTATTTTTCAATAAATCTGTCTTGTTGCAGTCAGCCAATGATATGCAAATGAATGGGGGTCATATCACAGAACAACCGATCCCATTTCTGAAACAAAGTGTGTTTGTAGTTTTAGAAGTTTTTTTGAAAAAAAAAAAATCTTTAAATCTTTTCTGTACAGACGGAAAAATATTTTCGCATTTCCACAACAATCTCTTCTGAGAAGTGTCAATATAAACCCTCATCCCTGTAGAACAATAATGACGTTGTGAACTTTAAACGCTCCAGTGTTGGGCGCAATTCCAACACACAGATGCCCTTTAAACCACTGAAATGAGATGTCTGACCTGGACTCTGAAACTCAATCATAATCAATCATTTTTTTAAATAAATCAAATGGCAGGGTGATGACGGCTTGGTGTACCTGCGACTGGTCGCCCGGCGTCTGGCCTTCTGGACTCCAGCTACCTGCTTTCTGCGACATCTCTTGAGCTCGTGCCGTCACCCAGGACTGGCTTGCAGGGATACCTTCATCCACAGGCCTGATGAAGCACACCAACACCACAGCGCAATCTAACTCATCCATGACTTACTTTAGGAACCGGTAGATGTTTCATTTAGTTTTGTTGAGATTTCCCTCGAGAACTGACTCTGAAGGTTTCTACTCACAGATGATTAGCAGGAAGCTGATGTGGTTCAGGAAAGCCAGTGAGTCCCTGTCCTGCATCCTGACTTGGAGATGGTGGCTCCAGACGCTGAAACATTAATGGCGTTCGATTCTGTGTAAGATACAACATGGCCTACGGCTGGTATCAGGCAAGCTGATGGGAAAATGGCATTGGGAAAAATATGGGATGCAGAACATCCCATGTGCAAATGGGAGAAGGAACAGGGGTTAAAGGAGAATGCAGGGGTCAGTAAGGCATTCCAGGAGTATAATGGATTCATGGGTTCGGCTTGTTTATCCTACAAGCTGAACTTCCTGAAAGCTGCTGATGGTGCCATGCAGAGAAGTCATTCACTCTGTCTAAGTAAATGAACGGTTTCTGTGATCAACATTTATGTGTTTTTGGGTGCTTGAAATTGATTTGACATCTGTTGGCTTAGAAATATAGTCACTTATAATCCTAATTAATACAAATTTAGCAGGTGGTCATTGATGGCGTGATGTGCTTCATCTAACACATGTTTGTGTGCCATTATATGTTGTGTGTGTATCTAACCTGATTGAGCTGGTAATCTCAACCAGTACCCACAAACAGTGGGTAAACAGTGTAACAGTAACAGTGTAAAGCAAGTTGTTACATTTGATACATGTTGTTGACATTTTCACATGTGCTAAATCCTTTTCTTAGACCCAACAACATTAATTCAGTAGGAGACATGCAAAGGTGGGACAAGCTCAGCAAGTTTCAAGGTAGCAACAACTGCTATTTGAAACATCATGACTTTCAGTAGCAGCATTGAAACGTCACGACTATGTCAGTGAAACTGGAGAATCTGTGCATGACTTTATGTGGATGTGTCGACATGTCTTGCCTCCATTATCTGTGAAAACACATGCAGCGACATCTATGTGACAGTGTATTCTGTTGCTGTAGTAAGGAATCATAGAAAAGAAAAAGAATATTCTGCTCACCTCTTTAAATAGGTGACGAACATGTCTGAGAATCTATTCATTCATTCATCCATCCATCCATCCATCCATCCATGTGTCTATCTTATAATGCTCAAGATTATTTTCAAACTAATACATTTCTCAGAACAAAACTGGCAAACATCTGCATTTACCAAAGAAAGAAAAAAAATTAAAAGAAAAAAAAAAAATCAAAGATTTTCTAATGCTCAAATAGAGCTGCTTATAGAAATTTGTCATTTGTCATTTTTTTTTTATTGGTGGGAGACGCGAGAGTATCGGCGTACCTGCTCGTCATGTAGAGCCTGAGTCCTTTTGGCTTTGCTTTGCCGATAATACTCCATGATCATCATGGCAGCGTAAATCTTTCCCACTGTCAGGTCTGTTGCTGCTGAGAAAAGGACAAGTTACCCTGTACGATTAGACAAGGTGAGATGGACCCTGAGCAAAGGGGATGGGAGTGTGGACAGGTCATGCTCACAACACACGGACATGCACATACAGTGTCACTGTGACACAGAGCCAACGGTCTTTTCACAAGCAGACTGAATTATATATCTAATGCATTTTAACAATACATTTCAATACTTTTAACGGCCTTAGATTAAAAATAAAATACAAATTTCTTCTACCATTATTTAATCAGGCATGGTAGAATTCTCAGACAAGTAACGTAATCAAAATTACTGTAAAAACTTGCAGCTCTACGGAACCAAGTCCAAAACAAAGAAGTTACCAAAGAGTAACTTCAGACTACGTTTACATGCCATGCTTAGTGCATTTTAAAAAGCAGTCAAGGTAAATTAGCAAACATTGCAATTCTGCAGTTGTTCATGCTTGAGACAAACCACACAGAAACATTTTTAAGATAATTTTCACTAATTAAAATATGTATTGCATCATATAAAACAGCTCTTAATTACATTATTTACCAGTATATTTAACATTAGACAAGCTAATGTTTTAGAATAAACTAATCACCTTTTTGTTCTAAACATCTCTCAGGCAGGCATCACGTATATATCAAAAGTCATTATATAATGTGTTATCTTAATACCACTGGAGTGAAAAGACATCTATAGAGTGTTGATCTATAGTTAGGCACCCCCTGATTTCTGGCACTGGATTCTTACACTAGATGACTCACAAGTTGCCTAACTAGTTAGCTTTCAAAACGTCCCATCTTTGATGCTAAAAGTCCATATAAGTGACTTTTAACCATGAAGGGCTGTGACGTAAGGCCTGAAGTTTCAGGGGGCACAGCAGAGTGAGTGAGCCGGCTGAGAGAAGCTGTCTTCTGGTGGAAATAAAACGATGTTGGACACACCAACCTCCAGGGGAACTTACACTTGTGGGGAGTAACCAATAGGTCTAGAGTCTTCTGGGAGAGATTGGCCCATATCGCCATCATCTCCTTCCTTAGTTCAGCATCCATCTGGTGTTTGTCTATACCTCCTACTCGCACAGCAACAGATACATGAAGACAAATGCAAACATTTCCATACATAAAAACTAAAATAACATAGAACCCAGAGCGCAACCATATTAATGTACAATAAAGTTCGACTAATATACGGTACACTATTTAATGCAACCAAAAGTAATTGAACCATTTACAATCACCAACTTGTAAATCAATATAGGAGGCAGAAATACGTTATAACATTTAGAAGTTAAAAAGAGAAAAGAGGGTGGCCAAACCTTCCCCACCCTTGGCTATCTTGATGTCCAGAGCAGTTCGAATTAAGGCCATAAGGGTGGAATTAAAGTGCACTGTGTTGTCATCAGCAACCGGCAGGTCCATCCGCAAAAGTCTCTGTAGAGAATCAATCACCAACAGTTAGAAAAGGAAGAGCGATGGAACTCGCGATTGTGAACCTCCGAGAACTGTGTGCTTTTGGTAGGGGACGAGCAAAGGGAAGGGAGGAGGAATATAAAGTTTAGCTCTTTGACCTTCGCATTAATATGGAGAATTAGCTTCATTAGACTCTTGCTGAAATGGATTTTTGTCAAAGATAATAAATGAAAAAACAAATCAACAGTCTAGATTAGAAGTTTGCCCTAAAATAAAGTTGTATTTAAAATCAAAATACATGTTTGAAAACATTTTTCACCATATTTTCAGTTTTTCTTTTTCATCCGCACCATTGACTGAATTCCACTCAATTGCTATAACGTTTTGCCGGTCAAAGAGCTATTCCAAAAGGAGGTTCATTAACAATGGATGAAATAACAAATCAAAACAGATGTTGAATAAATGACTGTTTTGACGTTTAATTCATCCAGTACTGATCTGAGGAACGACACGGACAGTCATATTTGAATTGCACAGGGTCGATTGTTACCTCACCCTGTGGTGACCGTGTGCAATCCTTTCTGCTAAACATTCACCCATAGTACCTGTAGTTTCCCCCTCCCGTTCCATCCCAGAAGAGGCAATCCCCCTCCACCCCACACACATTTTCCCAGCATGCATCATGCAGTCTCATGCATCACTGTGCAAGCAACAGAACAGCCAACACTAAAAGCATCATCTAGTTGGTTCCTTTCAGCTCATTCCTTTAGGTTTAGTAGTGGGTGCAGTCACTGGGACTCGTTTATTGACAAATAAAAACAGGAGCTTGATCCAGATTCTCTGGTCTCTCAATGCAAAAAGATGGGTGCAGGCTATTGGTTTGGGTTAGAGCAGCATTCGCAGAGAAGAAAAGGAAAAACGAATCCAGAAAGCGAATGGTTCTGGGAGCTGTTCTTGTTGTGAAAAAGAGCAAAGAGTGAGATTAACGCTACCTGCAGCATTTCTTTATTTCTATAAACAATAAAAAGAGAGAAGCATTGGGCTGGCAGAGAGGAGAACCAAAGCAAGAAGGTTGGATTGTGACCGACAGCGTATAAAGGAGGAGGATGGAGGAAATGACACCAATCAAAGGAGTGCGGGGATGGCCAAACAGACAGTGGTAGTGATACAGGAAAAGTCGGAAAACAAAGTGAAAATGTCAAGAAAATTGAAACAGACTACAAAAGTAACTACAACTAACAAAAGTAAGTTGTACCGCAACGCAAATGTTCAGGTTCACTGCCGAATGATCAACTATTATTGGCCCTAAGAGGAAATGTGAATGCAATGGTCTTGGCTTTTTAATCCACAAAAGGTAAAGAGTGTAGACAAGAGACACTGGCAAAACTAATAATGTAGAGAGTGTGGTGGGATGATTCAACACAAAGTGGACTACAATGGACACTCAAACAATGACCGGAAAAAAAAAACTGGATGATAATGATGGGCGTAATAACGAAAATAATGGGAGGGGATTAATAAAAGGAGATCACAGGCTTATAAAAGGTTTTACTAAAAGTATAGATCTCCTGTTCAATGTCGTTTTAACAAGCGGCTGGTTATAAATGCAGATTTGGAAAGTGTGAGTATATGGCTGCACAGAAAAGAGAGAGCAAGTGAGTGAAAAAATAGGGAGAGAGAGAGCGAGAGAGAGAATTGAAGGATAGAGACCTAGTTCATAATAAAGGGAAGATTGTGTTTTCACTGAGAGGTTGGGGGTGGAGCCCTTGGTCTAGGAGGCGGAGCATGCAGATGTGTGGCAGAATGTTAAGAGGAGGGGCTAGAAACAGATTAGAACTGCATTGACAGAAGAAAGAAGTGGGAAAGGCATGTTAAAATATACTTATTTGTGTTGTGGCCACACGCTGTTGCATGTCTGTTGTCAGTGCGAGTGAGAGTGTATGTGCATTTGTTTATAATGTCGAGAGAGACAGAGAGCTGGTCCAAAGTGTAAAGGATCCCTAACTGAGCAACATCCACAAAGCGGAGGGACTCGGCGGACTGAAGTCCTTCAGACCTTCTGACCACTGCTGCACACGCACATCAGAGCCTGTGTGAGAGTGAGTGTGCATGTGTGTTTGACTGCAGGGTATTACACGACCACATGTCATAAATCTTGTCGGAAATTTTAAGCTATAGCTAACGCACATCGATACATTAAAGCCCCCGGCTCTAATGTCTCGTTAGGCTGACCCCTACTGTCCAAATGACCCGTGGAATAACAGCGTAGGTGGATGCTAAAGACTTCCATGTTTGTGTACATTTGCCTCTTCGTACAGTGCAAAAGTGGTAAGAAGGTTTGTCCGTTCCCGCTTCCCTGTGGATCAGCCCGCCCGAGTCTAAAACCCTTGAACCTGGGCCTGCCACCAGAATCACAACAGCGGCCTCCGTCAAACAATGAAGGAGAGAAAATAAAAAGAGAACACCAACAGTACAGACACAGCGCTGGCCGCTCGGAGGCCCTCTACCTTGTAGGCAACCCGTGCAGGGCACTTCTTCCCCAGGCCTAACGGCGGAGACATATGTCTGAGCATCTCATACATATCCCTGTAACTGATTCTGCCACTGGGCAACCAAAAAGCAAAGAAAATGTGTATGGGAAAGAGAAAGAGAAGAAGAAGAAGAAAAGGAGTAAATAAAAAGAAAGGACCAAGAGGGAGAAGTGGGGGATTAGGAGAACAGAACAAAAGAAGGTTATTTGTTTGGACGGAAGGAGTGGATTGGCAAATATGGCTGCCGAGGACTGATGGTCGGCTCGTTTGTGGGTAAGGTGAGGGGGAGGCGGGATGGTCCTCAAAGTCTGAGTGCTATACAGCGTTCTATGCAATGGGGCAGGTTGCATAGAAGAGCAGGGGGGCTTCAAAACAGGCAAAAGACCCCTCTGCTGGCAGGGCGTTGTAATGGAGTTTTATGTCAATGCAGTTTCTGTCCCCCTCCACCCAGAACAATGCACGCTATGGTAACAGCTAGGCCTAGCCACAGCAAGCAAAAAAACAAAACAAAATGCTTAACGTAATTGTCTTTACTCGTTCACATTGGGTGTTATTTGGCTTGCTTGTTTCATACACATTAGTGCGCTTTCATGCTCCGGCAAGTGTCGGCATTGTCCTGCACATTCTCTTTGTCATATCAGAATGCAAGTAAAAATGGTGAAAGTACAAAATATTGTTGAAAAGAAAAGAAGAGGAGGTAAGCGACATTCATTGCATTCTGGATGCTAGCAGGTATTAGTTTTTAAGTGGAAGTCAAACCTTGCAGGCCACCCTATGAGGACATTTCTTGCCTAAGCCCAGAGGGGGGTCGATAACTCGCAATAAACTGTACATATCCTTATAATGAATGCGCCCGCTGTAAGAAGAATACAGGGAAGTTAGAGAACACAACTCAAAAGAGAAAGACATTGGCAGGAAGAAAACTACAACAGGAAAAGAAGCACAGAATCACACACACTTGCTTCTATTTGTAAAAGCTTGGTTTGCATTGTTCACATGTTCCTTTCTTTAATCCTCTTCTTCCATGTGCGCCGCTCTTCATCACGTTGACTTTCCGTCTACTTTTTTCCATGTCTTCTTTTTCTCCTAATTTCCCTACATTTTTACATCTTCCCTCTCTGGTTCTTTTTTCACTATGCTTATAATCTCTCTGCTTCTTGATTTAGATCTAAGTCTTCTTAAAACAAGCGAGAGTTATGTCTTCGTTTTTTAAGATCAGACTCGTATTGTCTAACACACAACAGAAGGGTGGAAGGCACTGGAATGCAGATACCGGGAAACTTAGCGTGTTCGGTAGAGGAAAACAGTCTGGAACAGTAAGTTTGATTGCAGTATGCAGTATTCCAGAGGAGGTGGGCTCACAGAAGGGGATGCAGGGGGGTTCGGGAAGGGATGGATGGATTTCCACAGAGCTGATAGGCTCAAATCCATGATCCCTTTTTCTCAGCGGATGCTGTGGTTTTCTCCCCTCTGTTTCTTCCAAGGTAATATATAGTAAAGTCAGGCTTTGTATGAAAAAGTTACCGGCTTTACATCGACAAACCACTCCGGACATACATTATATAAAAGAGAGTGAATATTTTCACTATTATAGAAGGTGGAGGTTTTGCGTTTGTGTAGGAAACTGTTGAGAATTGGATTTAAATCACTGTGAGTTTACCTTGTAAATGGTGTTTCCAGCCAACCTTGGTATCAAAAACATTTCAAAAGGCCACACGCTACACTGTACATGTGTAGCCACTGCATTTATGTTAACAACACACAATGTTATAGTTACAGTAGATTAGACTTATCAACTTGGTGAAATTGGGTGAAACTAATTATACTCACAAGATTATTTAGACATTTTTAGTCATGATACATACAGAACGGCTTTTAGCATTGTTATGAAATCAAACGTAATACGAGATAGATTAATAGGTTATTAATATGGTTAATAGCATCTGTGTGTGTGTGTGTACACTTCGCTCACCATGCAGCCGGATCATATTCCGCCCAGATCCTTACATACTCGTCCAGGTGATGCGGGCCCAGGATAGAGGAGTCACGCGTGAGGTACTCAAAATTATCCATGATCACAGCCACAAACAGATTCAGCATCTAAACAGAGTAACGCAGCTCGTACAACTCATAATCCGCCAAAAAAATTGCAAGAGAAAGAGAGCAGCAGTTCTCACCAGAAACGAACAGAGAAAGATAAAGGAGACGAAGTAGAGGTAGGCGAACTCGCTCCCGCATTCTGGCTCCAAATTCCCGGAGGTTTTGTCGCACTTCTTCTTTCCCAAACAGGACAGCATGATGTCATGCCATGCCTCTCCTGTAGCACTCCTACAAACACGGTTCAGACGTGAGGCTTAAAGCCCCTTAAACGGCCTGTGACGCAAGCAAACCTAAAGAGCAGCATTAGGGCCTGAAAAAACGTCCTGAAGTTGTTGTGCTGGTTAATGGCACTCTCTCCGCTGTCTTCAATGTCAATGTTCCCAAAAAGCTGCCAAAGCAAAATGTCCGGAATTATTTCACAACCATGGATATTTTTTGCTTTGTGGATTTATATCGTCTGTCTCACACACTCTCACCTGCATGCCAATGATGGCGTAGATGAAGAACAGCATGGCGATGAGTAGGCACACATACGGCAACGCCTGAGGACAACAAATATGTCACACGTCACTTGCCTTAAATGATTACTGCTTATCATCTGTTAATGTTATTTTGATTAATCATTTGTAGAAATGCTGTCAATAGCGATGAACCAAAACAGCTGAAACAATATCAAAATAACACAAAATTATTTGATTTTTTTTTTTTTTTTTTTACCTTGAAAGATTGAACGAAGGTCCAAAGCAGGATGCGTATGGTTTCACCTTGCCTGAGCAACTTAATGAGACGGGCAGCTCTGAAGAGCCTTAGAAAGCTCAGGTTTATGAAGTTGTTCTAAAGAGGAACGAAGGAAGAGGATTGGAAAAGCCAAGGGAAGAAAAGAAACAAATGTCAATCCAAACCACTTTTTACACAACCGATTGGAAATAAATAAAAAAGTCAGGCTGGTGAGACTGATCAAACTCAGCATGTTCATTAAGATTTAAAAGGAGGGAATGGAAAGGCAGAGGAAGGGAAGAAGGAGCCATCACCTCCGAAACAAACAAAATAAGTGTTAAACATCTGCAAGGGGAGGAAGTGCACAGACCCCGATTACTTGCTTCAGTCAACCAAATGCACTAAGAACTTTAGATTTCAAGCTCAAAGTTTGTGTAAATCATGCCAACCACGTCTGCTCGCATTGACCGGCAGAAATTATGCAAAGAGAACACATGCGGCTTAAAGGACACAATTCAGCAAGGTTTGTTGAATATTTGTGCTGTTGAATTAAAATTAAGAGGATAAAGTGGTTTTAAGTGTCCTTGAAGCAGCAGAAAGATAACGTAGCAGTTCAAAGATAAAAGTTCTTTAGGCTTATTCTCTAAAGAGTTTAGTATGGTAAGGTTTGTCAGCATACTGTAAATCAGGGGTGTCAAACTCAAAGGTACGTGTGGGCCAAAACTCAAAAGCACCATTTAATTTGGCTGCTAAATTGGGTAAACATTTAAAAAGCAAATGGAAATTTCTGTAGCGTAAAAACGGATTTTCTTTCGGAATAAAATGTAAATGGAAAAGTTTATAATATTTTGCCTTCTATAAAGAAATATCTTGTCAAAATTATACAAATTAGAAATATGAAGATGTGGCAAAAAACATATTCTTTGATGCAAATGTTGCAAATTATTACATTTAAAATTCATAGTGCCAACAGCACTGCATTATGAGATCTGTAGTTCATGTGTAGCAACAGCACGCTAGGCCAGACGTTGCCTTGAGTTTGACACAATTGCTGTAAATGAAAATGCAGGGTTATATTCGCAAATTGGACATGCAATCAGGAAACCTATACATTGTATAAAGAAATGCAGGGTTGAATCGGCTTGAATTTTCTGAGGCCGTAAGGAGGTTATTGATTTTACTGTAACTACGAGGCACAAACAGGGGACGAGCACATGCATAAGAATCATTAACACCATCAGACACAGGGAATCGGATGCATCAAATGCATTACTCCAAAGAAATTTACAAACCATCTACATGTAGATGTTGCAGAAGCATGTTTAATAGAAGTATTTTGGTTGATAAAACAACCATTGTGATTGGTCAGGTCAGATCAGGTCAGGTCATATGTACACACATAGTTTCAAAGTGCATTTTGATTGGATGGAGTCATCAGAGGCAAAGCCACCACAAAGAAGAGTTTAAAGAAAGCATGTAAAAACAAAAAAACAAAGACAAAACAATAAATCATTTGCATTATGCACACCTTACAGCAAAATCCAATAACCAATGAGTTGTGTTATTTGAATTATCACCATTCCAAAAGCACGTAAAATATGCAACACAAAAAACACTGAAGAAGAACTTAGTCGTGTGTGACTTTTTTATACGAGTTCCAGGTTTACAGTATCTTGAGGAACAGACAACTATACATTTGTATCAACACTAGAAGATGTTTGTGTCTGGATATATCTGTAAAATAACTGATATCAAAGACAGATTTCAAAGGTGGAAGAGTAACAGGCTCCTTTCATCGCTGAGCACCAATGATTTGCCTCACGCACCCAATGGGATGATTACGTAAGACTCTTAGTTGCTCACACCTCAGTGAGCAAGAGAAGAGTCTCTCTGACACATATGGAAATACAAGTGGAAAAACAAATGCACACACACACAGGCCGCACACTTACCCCGAGCTCTGTGACTAAAATATCAGTGATGCTGCCCAGCACTGTCACACAGTCGAAGATGTTCCAGGCGTCTTTGAAGTAGTTCTGTAGTAAGACAGACATATTGCGTTAACACTGATCCGTCAACAGGAAACAAGTAACTCATCATTTCCACCCAATTCCTTCAAATCTGCTCCTCGTGTTTTATGTTGAGCTTGGAAAACACTAGATGCTAGAACACTAGAATAGTGGCCTAAAAGATGAATACTGCATTTCTTTTCAGTGAGAAAAAGGCGCCTGCAGGAAAACAGTGCATTAAGAACCTTCAGCGCAGCCATGTTGAACCAGAACAGTCTGGCCGATTCTACTAAATGTTCTCGCTACCAGCCATCACGTCTCCACCTTTCTCAAAATCAGTCCTTCATTTCCCGTTTTCCACAACTAATCATTCCCTCATGCCCAGCAGCATTCTGTCTTAATCTTCATCTCCCGCCTGCACAACCTTTCTAGCTGACGAGATGCATTACATTTTGTTCTGAGATTCTGTGTCCTAAACTTTTGTCTCATTTTCATCAGAATCTTCCATCTCTCTTGCTCTCTTTTCATGCCTCTTCGTATTAATCTGCTTGCACCACAATGGATGTCGCCTTACCGTTGTAATGATTTGACTCGCTTTTTGAAGCCCAAATTTGTACATGGATGAACTTCCAAAAACGTCCCCATAAATGTGTTTAAGAAATCATCCAAGTTGAATAAAATTGTGTCTTAAAAAGTTGCTTCAAAAAATATTATCGGCTATTTTATGCGATAGATGAAGAGCAGTTTGAATGTCTCCACAATGGGACAATTGAGAATGTAATGCATTGAAATGTATTACATTATTAATATTACATTGTTAATGTAATGCATTAAATCTAAAATAGAACCGAAGCAACTTATGCAGCAATCCGTTTATGTTTTAAAGTATTATACACTTACCATAACTCCAAAAGCAATAATCTTCAGTATGCACTCCATGGAGAACAGTGCGGTGAACACCATGTTCAGATTGCCCAACACTGTTTCATAGGCATCTGATGCGCCATCATACTAAAGAAAAAAAAAAAAAAAAATCACACAAGAAAATCCCTACCATGATCTATAACCATAACAAACACATTTCAATTCTTCATCATGAAATGAAAGTTTTTCGCACCTTCATCATCAGAACGATACTGTTGAGGGCAATCAAAGCCATGATGGTGTATTCGAATGGAGGAGACACCACAAACTCCCACATGCGATACTGAAACGTTTGCTTGTTCTGGGGCATGTGACGCGTCAGAGGCTTAGCGTTAATAGCAAAATCTATACAGGCTCTCTGGAATGAAAAAGACAAACAGACAAATCATTTCCCTCGATCTACGTAGAATAAATAGTCTAGTTAACAAATTAGCGTATCCTAACCCATTAATCTACTCTTACCTCATTCTTTTCTAAACTATAGTCCTCCATCATTTTGTCTCCCTGCTCTTGGAAAGTAATGATGATGAGAGCCACGAAGATGTTGACGAAGAAGAAGGGGAAGACCACAAAGTACACCACGTAAAAGATGGACATTTCCATCCGGTATCCTGGGCTCGGGCCCTGATTCTCGTAGGTCGCATCGACTGAATGTTTCAGTACCCTAAGATGAGAAGACACAAAGATTTTGGTTGCTTACTTTCAGTTTGACATGGCTGAATCTGGCATGGCTTTCTAGAACTCAAAGTCAAAAAATTTCAAAACTGAACTTTCGAACAAATTCATCCATTCTTCCATCCATCATTCAAGGCTGATCACCTGAGACAGTGTTAGTTTGATACATTTACAGGCAAAAAGAAGTCTTTTTGAACAGTAGTATTTGAACAGAATGACTACAAAAAAGATAGAATAAAACTGTGTTTGTCTTGAGACAATCTGTATTTGTCAGCTGACGTGGAGAATTGTCATGCATTCATGTCAACTCATACTGCAAAAGTGATCAGATTTTCCTCCTTTTTTAAGTAGGTAATAAAAAAGGTGTCATGTCGTTTACACAAGACCGGTGACACAAACTACAAAACATTATAGAACACGTATGCTGAGAAAAAATAAAACGTGTAAACGACAAATAAAAAAATACAATCTCCGTTAGCCTCATTTTAAAGAATATAATTGCATACGTACTGCGGCCACCCCTCTCCCGTTGATACGGTGAAGAGGGTGAGCAGGGCCCAGAGCACATTGTCGTAGTGGAAATCGTACTTCTTCCATTCCCGCTTCTGCGCCCTCACTCCGTTATCTCTTTCATAGACTAGATACTCGCCCCTGACAACAAAAAAATGGGCTTAGAGAAACCTCAAGGAGTGTTTGACAATGTTTCCCTGCTCTTTATTTCACCTGCAATCGCGTTCAAACTCTTTGGACTCATCAGTGCAGAAGAAAAAACGGCCCTTAAAAAGCTGCACCGCCACCACAGCAAAGATGAACATAAACAGCATGTAGACGATGAGGATGTTGAGAACATTCTTCAGTGAGTTCACCACACAATCGAAGACCGCCTGAAAATAATCAAAGCTTATGAAAAATGTAAAATAAAAAGCAGTGAAAATTCTGTATTTGTAAAATTACTAATAAAACACAAAATAATTATGCTAAATATTGTCTATTTTAAAAGATCTTGTAAGATTTAGCACTTTAAAGGATGCTTTAGTATTTCTTAAGACACTATAAAATGCTGATTTTTGGGGATTCAACAAATCCAAAACGTAAACCATTATAGACAAAAGTAGCCAAATAAATGACAAATACTGTGGATCAAACGGAAGCATGCAGGCCGTACCTTTAGCTTTGGCAGACGCTTGATGGTTTTCAAAGGACGTAAGACTCGCAGCACACGCAAAGACTTGATGGTACTGATGTCTTTCCCCTTGCTGCTTCCTCTGCAGGTTCAGATGAACACACACACACACA
>SOMO01000046.1:632029-644718 GCA_028128575.1 Paedocypris carbunculus | reverse complement strand
AAAAAAAAAAAAGAAAGAAGGATGGAAGGAAAATGTCTGGGTAAAAATAATTCAAGAGAATGAGGTATGTAAAACAAAGACTTGTGAAAGCAGAGAAAGTCTTTGTGAGACACAAAAAGAAAAGTGAAAAAAGATTGAGAGGGAGAATGGGGAAACAGGCTGGCGCTCCAGGGTGGCAAACGGTGTGTAGGATAGACAGGTTTGGACCTGGAGGGGGCAAACGTTAAAGGAAAAGACGGGGCAGCAAGCAGGAATGAAATAAAGGAGTAAAGCATGAGGCTGGGGCCTGGATGACACTTACGTGAAGGCAAACGCCACCAGGGCACCACTAACCACTATAAAGTCCAGGATGTTCCACAGATCACGGAAATAAGAGCCTTGATGTAGGACAAGACCTAAATCTACCATCTGAAAAAGAGAGAAGGTAAATGACACTTGCGTAAAAATGTGCAAATTAAAACAGTATGTAGTAGGATTTACCACATTTTTAAAGCATTGTAAAGTTCTGAAACCATCAACATACTTGAATAAAATAACATTTTAGGAAAATCTCAAACCAGACATCACCAAAACAACATCACCAATCCATTCAACAATTTTTTCAATTTCTGTCACGGCGAGCTGGAGCCAATCCCAGCAACACTGTGCCTGCTGGCGGGACACACCCCCTGGACTGATGGCCAACCAATCACAGACCAGGAGATACAGACACACACAATCACACTCTCACACTTATGAAAAACTTTCCAATTCCGCTTTTCCTGGATGCATGTTTTTGCATCTCAAATCGCGTGGTAGTAAAACGTTTTAAACGAGAACAACATATCCAAAACCATTAAAGTAGCTGAATACCTTTATGAGCATTTCAAAGGTGAATACGCCAGTGAAAACATAGTCAAAGTAGCGTAGAACCTAAAGGAAAGGAATGCAATGATTAATACATGATACAACCAAATGTTTTTACAGGATGCAGCTATCTCACATTATTGCGAGGGGAATCCGGCCTGACGGGGTCTTCAGCAGCAAGAGCAATGCTGCTCATCGCAATGACCAGCAAAATACACATCTCAAAATATTTTAGCGTTACGATATAGTGGCACATCCTCCGAAACCTAAAATACACAAAATCGGGTAAAGCATTTAGTGCGTGTATTGTTGTAGAGTTGTTTTAATCAATCCTGTTGAGGAATTTGACATAAGATGCCATTGTCCACTTGATGCCGTTCGCATTACATAACAGAAACTACTGGAAGGGCCAGAGCCATTGAAAATGAAGATTTTACGTATACCCAAATAAAGTGATTACTGAGAGAGTTTAAAAAAATAAAAAAATCAAGACTAGGGCACAATATTTTGTCTCTATAACACATCATCAGATTGAATGTTTTGCCAGAATTGTTGAGAAAACATCCTGTTGGTTGAAAGCAGTTAAGTGGATGATGTTTAACTCACGGGTTGGTCGTAGACAGAACAAACATTGAGGTGTAGGGTGGCATCGGCTTCGGTCCTCCACTGTCCTTTTCATCATCGTCATCATCACCTTTAGTGTCTTCCTTCTTGGGGAGGGGTTCGGTGTTGGCATTTTTATTGACTATTAAGAGATAATGAAGGGAAATTATACAAAATTATGAATCACCAGTGAACATATCAGATCAGTCATTCGCTCTTTCTAACCCTGAAGAATGGCGTTGGTGGAGGGGAACATCGGTGGAATGTCCACAGCCGTGTACTCGGGATTCAATCCCAACATCCCAGTGTTAGCAACACGAGATGAAAGGATGATGCTGCTCTCGGTGCCAGTGTATGCTAGACCAGCCGTGTGGGCACTGTTGGCCAGATTGAGCAGACTGTCGTGTGGCGTGGAGTTCCGAGACGGATGCTTGGCACGCTTGTTGTTCATGGCATTGTCCATGTCCTCACTATATTGACTGTCTTGTCTTGATAAAGTCGCTTGAATGGGACGTGTTGTAGAAGAAGTTGGTCCGTGGCCATCCCTAGTTGGATAATACGAAAATAGTTACCAAATTAATTTACTTTAAAAAGCATTTCATATTTGCTCTCACAGGCTACAGAGTAGATAAAAGACTACAACATACAGAAAAAAAGAAAGTAGAAATCTTCTGCAACATTGTCAATAAGTATTAATAAGTTATTCTTAATATTAATAAGTTAATCAACATAAATTGTATACAAGAATCACTTATAATCTTTACTCAAATTGAAAAATCCCATGATTCTGTGTTCATCCTCAATTTTGGTTATAAATGTGACAATTTTTTGTAAAATTAATTGTGTAATATTTAATATAATATAATATTTTTCAAACCATGTAAACTAAAAGTAACTGATGAAGAACGATGAGACCTAGATTTAGATGACCACATTCATCATTTGGATAAAACTCACTTTCGAACACGTTGGCGCACTCCTCTTTGTTTCCGACCTTCAACATCATGGCGATGACGCCTATGCTTGCGGTCTCCTCCCTCTCCATGCTCACAATCAGGTCCTCTTTCCCGGCCCTTGGTCCTGTGCCTCTTGGCTCCGCCCTCTCCATCCTCCTCCAGGACTTTACGGTGCTGCTTGGACTGGCTGCATCGTTCCCTGTGCTGACGTCTGCAGTGAGATTCTCTGCCATGCTCATGGTTCTCAGATCCCAAAAGGCTTCTTCGTGACCCTGTAGAATCTCCTCTTTCCAACATCGGCCAGGGTTCAGACTCTCCACTTTCTCCATCATTGAAGTTTGGCTGTTGGTGAAGCATCTGCTGAGTGTTCGGGGGCTGAGGGTCACATGGACGGGTTTTGTTAGTGTTGTTATTCCGGTTCTCCTGAGGGTCCACAACCAGTGGCCGGTCGAGATGGGTCTTCATGTCGGGACGAATGTGGCGAGAAAATGACACCTGGCAAAATAATTATGCTCGATTGGTTGAAATAATACAGTAGTTAATGAAGTATAGGTCAGTACTAATTTTGTTCAATAGAGCTCCTTTTGAATTTCGACAACTTTAACCTACTTTCCAGCGATCTTCAGGGTTCAACTCATTGTAGAGAGCTTCCCGACTGTTCATGATGGTCTGCCTCCTCAACTCAGTAGCACGCTGCTCCCAAATCGACTTACAACCTTTATGGTTCTTCTTTTGCTCTTTACTGCAAAAGAGGCAAAGTAGAAGAGACAGAGACACATTTATAGTAAATCGAAATATAGCAGATTTCAAGAGGGGAAAGGTGAGGTTGCTGCAGCTACCATAGGCTGAATCTGCCCACCTACAATCTACAATTTAATCTGCTAAAGAAGGCGATAACGCACTCACTCACTCACAAACCTGACCAAAAAGAAGATATCTATGTTATATCTGGGAGTGAACATGTCACAGGCGCCCAACCCTTAGAGCAAAGCATGAGAAAAAGGTGATAAGAGAAAAACAGCAGGTGATGAGTAGCAGGAATGGCGAGCAAAGAGAGACGAGGAGGTACAAGCCTGTTCCATCCCACCCAGCAGTCCGAAGAAGAGAAGGACCAGTACAGAGACGGAGGAGAAAATGCACAAAGGCTTATGGGAAAAGAGAGCAGGGGTGTGGGGCAAACAAAAAGGTGTTTCAAAAGAAAAGAAAAGGAGTATAAATGAATAAATACCAGTCCAGAAAGTGTTCTGTTGCATCAAGACGCTCAGAGTTTACTGTCACACTGAGGAGGAAAACAGCATGTGAGAAACGTGAAACATCTTCGTTCCCCTCATTCACACACTCTTTCTCACAAACAGACACGTTTTCTATTCCCTTAAAGTAAAATGGATGGAGTGGGACAAGAGAGAGCAACTGAATCATCCAAGAACTGGGCTGTCTAGTGCAACAGGATTCCATTGAAATAGTGATCTAACCAAATATATACTTTTCATTTCTTTTCTCTGTACGGTTAAGGGTTTCTGAGGGCGGGCGTCTTATTTCCTCTTGGTGGTTTTAGAAATGTACTAGTGTCTTTAAAAAATAAAAGCAAAAGGCACCACAGAAGAATGTATTTTGTAGAATTAAAATGATAGGAAACAGACAGAGAGAGCGAGAGACAGACAGAGAGAGAGAGAGAGAGAGAGTGAGAGAGAGCGAGGGGGTGAAGAGAAGGATTTACGTACGCTGTTATAGAGAGGTTGGCTGCCGACAATGGACTGACTTCGGCTACTTCCTTGGCTTTCTGAAGAGCCAATTTCTGATTGGCTGCCTGCTCTTCTTCCTGTTCATCCTGTTCACAGACATAAACATGTAACATATTGGTTGCAGGCTGGTGTGTAGGAGTGTGAATAAACAATCTGAGAAAAAGTAAGTGGAACGGAGCAAGGACATCGCTGGTAGTATTGATGTTGCTGGCAAGAATTGTATGGAAAAATGTTCTTGCTGATAAACAAATAAAATAAAAAAAAAGAAAATCTATGTTCAAGTTAAGATGAAAGTACACCTTTCTCAGGACAGGAAATAATTCTTTCAACGCAGTGTTTGTTCTGTTAACGCTCATGTTTACCTTGGTCAGCTCTTGGGCATTGGCAAGATTGTCGACAGCAATGGCCAGGAACACATTAAGCAACGTGTCTTAGCACAGAAGGTTAAGAAAAATAGTGCTATTAATTCACTGGTGTGTGTGTGTGTGTGTGTGTGTGTGTGTGTGTGTGTGTGTGTGTATGTGTGTGAAAACAGTGCAAAAAAAGCAAAACACATTAAGTTCTGTGTTCAGATACAGTTTCCGAAGAGTGTGAGGACTATGAAGAAGACGGAGAAGACCATGCCCTTTTTCACTCCACCCTGGGACTCAATCCCATCATACATAACCACGTTCCAGTCTTCACCCGTCAGGATCTGAAGAACAGATACTTGACGTTAGTTAAAATCAAGCCAGGGTCAAGATTAGCGTTTGATCGGCACTTTGCTTCACCTGAAACACCGTCATTATTGCTGCAGGAAAGGTATCAAAGTTTGTTGGTGGTGTCCCCGATTCAAAATTGAACCTACATAGAAATGAGAGAGAAGTGATGATAATTTAAAAAGAGAAGTTGGTATCGTCATAAGTTACCAATAAAAATAATTAAAACAAATAAAAACAAAAAAATAACAAAATGTGACCACTATTTCTAAATTACAAAGTTAGAATTAAAATGTAAAAAAAAAAATTATTAAAAATTATACTGACTGTCCTCCGAATAACTGCATGCCAAGCAGGGCAAAAACCACAATGAAGAGGAAAAGCAGGAAGAGCAAACTGATGATGGACTTCATGGAATTCAACAACGACACCACCAAGTTCCTGAGAGATGCCCAGTACCTGGAAAAATAATGTAAATGCACATAAGTTGTTTTCCTAGTCAAATGACTACAGACCTAAAGCTCAAAGACAGGATGAGGAGACAGACACGGGCCGCAAGACATGAGAGACTCACTTGGTCACTTTGAAGATCCTCAGTAACCTGAGAGCTCGTAGCACACTGATCCCGAAGGAGGTTCCTGGCTGGATCATTGCCCAGAGAACCTCGAAAATGCTGCCACAAATGACCTGACACACAGGGAAGCATTTTCAGAGAACGCAAATATAAAATCACAACAAAAACTGAAAATTACCACCGCATTGGCTGTAATGAACAATTACACATTTTTTTTATTTATGGGTGTTTTTTTGTAACTTTATTTCTTTCATGAAATGTCTGAGGTTTAGTATTTTTCTTGAAAAAGATTTAATTTCAAAATTGTGAAAAGATTTAACAACAAAATAGGAAAAGGAATTTTGAATTATGTCTTGAGCAGTGAACAAAACTTACAATGCAGTCAAAACAGTTGAAGGAGGAGTGAAAATAAGACCTGGTTCCAAGCCCATACATCTTAATACACATTTCTGACATAAAGATCCCCAGGAAGATAAACTCAGCAAAGTCTGATGGAGAAGCAGAAGACAAAGAGAAACAGATATCAAGTTAATCTGGACGCTTCAAGCAAACTTTCAGGAATGATTTCAGACAGTCTTACAGAGAAAGTCAGAGAGTAGATCAGGCTGGTTGTAGTGCACAACAGCCACACACAGTGTGTTCAGTCCCACTAGACACAGCACGATCCAGTAAAAGGCCTGTGTTTTCACTATATGCCGAATAAAGAATCTTAGTCTACGCTCCTTTTTCCGGAAGGAAGAGCCCTCCAGCTTTGAGCTCTTCAGACTGCCCCGAGCAAACGGAGAGCCTGAAAACAAGACATGAACATATGAAGCAGGTCTTTAGCGTTATATGTGTGTTATGGGAAAAACATGTAGTGTTTTTATATTTTACTCATGATTACCTATATCTCCATCTCCATCTTCTGCATCTAGTAGTTCTGCTTTACTTTTCTTGAGTGTAGGCCTTCTTCTTGAGCCTGTGTACACAAGGAAGGTATTACGCCAAAATGTAGGTGTGTGTGTGTGTGTGTGTGTTAGTTTGTGTACATGAAACTAAATACCCCAAACACATTTGCCTAAAGAAAGATTTGCACACTTCATTTTTACATTAATCTTGTATCTTGTTTGATTTGTATGGGATTTAGATAAATTCAGTCATCACAACATAACACAAAAATCTAATGTTTTAGAAGAATCATCTCTAATAAGATAAATAGAATAAAACACAACAGAACGTCATTTGTCATTGTACAAGACCAACAAAACAATAAAACTATAAATATGAAGAAATATGGATTCTCTTAAAATAGTCCACGTAAATGTGCCCGTAAATGTGCTACATTAACACTGTTCTTACGGAGATGTATAAAATATCACTTCCTCAGCTGTTACATCATGCTATTGATATCACTCTTCCTTTACAATGTGAAATCCACACCACGTCCCAGCGAGGGGGCAAAGAGCGAAGGAGGAGAAAAGCAGGACATGTAAATACCATCAAAGGGCATCCTGTTATCTGGATCATTGTCTTCATCAGCCAGGATCACTTCTTCTAAAACAATAAAACAAAGTCCGTTCAAAAAGTTGACAAAACAGAGGGTAAAAAATGAAATTAGGATTGGTTGACATTTAAGAAGGATGAAAAAAAATAGAAGTTTGTGAGTTTTCAACGCAGAGCATCACCGGCTTTGCAGATCCACTCCAGATATCCATTCAGCTCTCTTTCAATCTGCTGCTGTCGTCGCAGCTTGAGGAACTCGCTCCTGTTCTCCACACGCTCCCTCTCTTTTGCAAACTCCCTTCATAAAAATCAACAAAATTAGACGAGTGTGTGGAACAATCCAAGCAGATTGTGGATCATTAGAGAGATTCCTCACCCCGACAGAACACCCAGCACAAGATTGAGCATGAAGAAGGACCCGATAATGATGAGCGGAATGAAGTACATCCAATTCCAAGCGCTCCCTTGAGCGTCATTGCTCTGCAACACAAAACACACCACCAAAAATTATCCCAGTATTCCACTCGGCTATTAAGTGTTTGTTTACACTTGGTTACTAAGTACACAGCCTCTGCGAAGAATTCCGAAAGCTGCATCCTGTCTGGTTTTTAATCAACCTACTGGATCACTTATCTCTCCACTGCGTGTCTTCTTGCACTGGCTACCAGTTGCTGTAAGGATCAAGTTCAAAGCTTTAAGTTTGACCTTCGAGACTATCACCTAATCTTTCCTTGACTCTATGGTATCGGCTTGTTCTCCCTCACATCATCTGTGATCAAATAAGGACGGCACTTTGAAGCATCTACATTGAGGATCCAAAACTCTTACTAGTACGTTCTCCCATTCATCTGCTGTGTGGTGTAACAACTTATCCCAAATAGAATCTCTACCAAATTCATGAGATATCAAACAAAAACTAAGTATGAGCTCTTTCACCTGCACTTGACTAACTCTCAAGAATAATACAAAACAAAACCCTTCTGTGTAGTCACCGCCAAGATCTTATGTCTAGGTGTGTATCATGACATAGTCATGTGAAAAGGACTGACTTTTCTTGTGAGGTTTTCTTTTATACAGATGCTTCTAATGTTCCTCATTTTGCAAGTCACAAAATGTCTTTGGATAAAAACACGGTTCGTGTTTTCCAGATCTTCCATAGCAATGTTTCTAGTGGTGTCAAGACAAAAGTCATCAGATTCAAGAGCCTGACATTAAAGAATCCTGTCCCACTGAGAAAGGTTCAGATCCATTGTCCATAGCACAGCTGTGGCAGACCCTAGGACACCACACACCAGGCAGCATGTAACCCGAGAGTGGCAATCCGCTGGTACACACAGCTGGACGCACGGCACCACTGCACCCTGCCACCACAGAGAGGAACAAATGGGCGGCCATCTTGTGTGACACTGCTCCACTGGCTGCCTCAGCGAAAGATGATCAGACTACAAAATCCCCAACAAAACACAGTTATCTGGTGGAATAAAACTGATTTTATAATCAATCAAGATTTTTGAGGCTTGACCATTGAGAACAAATCACATTTCTGTGCATCAACTTCAGGCCTCTACTCAATTAATTTAAATGAGGGTTTTAAATAAAGCAAACATACAACTGCTGAATCTGTCAGGTTTCATTTTACCCTCCATCTTGACACTCTCTTTTAGTCTTTTTTCTACGCCCCATGGTCTCCCTTGATATGCCCCACTTCCTTTTCTTCAGCTCCTTCATTCTCACTGCATGTCTGAGAGCTCTGAAAGCCCCAGTATGTACTGCAGCTTTTTTCCAATTAAAATTTCATGGGTTTCTTTCTCAGCAGCTGTAAAAATAATTTCAGTTGAGAAGAGTCTGTTCAAAATTAGAGCTTGATTCACCAAGACCTGGAAATACAGAGGGAAGGAGAAGCCTCTTTCTGATTTTTGGGATTTTGTAAGGGCTAGATATTTTAACAGAAAACAAAACCAAGATAAACATGTGATAACTAGAGATATTCAGGCTTAATTTATCATTGATTACTTGTTTAAAAAAACCAATAATCTTTGACATACACCTGGAGTTTTGTGTTAGAATGGATTTTGCCTATCTTCAGGAAAAATGTGGTCCTGAAGGCATCCTTAACTTTCAGAGATATGCGTAAGCACTTTCTGGAAACTCAAACACGCTATTAACACATCACCACTCCATTATCCGTCATGAATTTACTCACCTTACTAGAAAGTGTGATCTGCTGACAAGCTGCTCATAGAAGATAAGACTGAAAATGGCCAGCAAAGCGTCTAAATCTTCAGAGATTTTGCTTACAGTGTGTCTGCTAGAGTAAAATGTTCAGGAAATGTGAGTTCCTAATGTGTTAATGCCTGTGGATTGGTTATTTCTGGACTTTTTCCTTTAGGGTTATCAGAAATAAAGTGGTCCAGGCAACCACGTTGGACTTTCAAATACATTGACTTTCCTTCGTATTCAATTTTACGTTCAATTTTACAAATTTCACTTTCCTGAACAGCGCCTAAAAAGGTAATTCTTTGTCATTTGAAGAATTTCTTTTGCTTTGTATTGTCTAAGTGAGCGGATTTTGACCTGAATGTGTTGGCACTTTTCCAAAAAAGCTGAATTAACCCAATTCAAGAATACATTAATAGTTTTGAATTAACTACGATTTCAAACATTTTCAAAATGAAATGAAGAAGAAGCAATAGTAGAACTTACATAGTAGAGCAGGTCAGTCCAGCCCTCCATCGTGATGCACTGGAAGACTGTGAGTATGGCAAACAGGATGTTGTCAAATTGGGTGATCCCATAGTTTGGTCCTAGCCAGTACTTTTTACAGGTTGTTCCATTGGGACACAGTCGAGCAGGAAGACTTTCCCCACATGGAAACTCTTCTCGGATTTCATCTACAGAAAATAGATGTCAGATTAATTGAGTTGGGTATTTAAAAGCAAAAAACTATAATCGAAACGGGACTAATTTAAAATGTATTGCAATCTGAATCAGGGAAAATGCCGAGATAAAAAGATAACTGAAAAGAGACTTACCAGTGATGTTGTCAAAGCAAGTTGTGTGGAAGGTGCCCATGTAGAACTCCAGACCAATGATGGCAAACATGAGAATAGCACAGAAGAGAAGCAAGCCAATTTGGAGCAGTGGGATCATGGCCTTCATGATAGATTTGAGCACTACCTGCAAGCCTGGAGGTAGGAGTGAAAGAATACAAACAGGTTAGCATTTGTACCTTATTAATCATTGAAAAATAAGGTAGAAAAATGGAAAATGTGGTCTGCCTTTCAAATCCAATTACTTACTAGGAATGCCAGACACAAGTTTGAGAGGCCTCAATACTCGAACCGCACGCAACGTTCTCAGGTCAAAATCTGACCCTACTGTGGACAGGATTCTGGGAGAAAAAAAAAATCATTTAGACATTTAAAAAATATGTTAATAGCCATACCTAATGTGAGCGTCTTCTCTGAAACACTGATTCTAAATAAATCAAACAAACTGAATTTGTCTTTCTTTTTTTAAGATATTTTTCACATCTGTAGATTATTCACTTTCTTTCTTGATATATTATTACTAATTTTTCATCAGCTTTCTCCTCCATGGAGTTCTGATTACAGATTTTTGCATTAGACTAATAACAATTAAATTTGTATTTGGAATATTTTTGGAACATAAATCACAATATGGTATACGTACAGTATATGCATTAATTCTACTAAGGCTTCAGTAGTTATGTACAGTAATTCATTTCAGCAGCATCCTGTAGTTGGACATCTAGGATCAAGGCTTCTGAGCACAAAGCCAAGAAGAGGTGATTGTTCAGAGGTTGACCCAAACTGCCCACCATTTAAACTTAATGTCAAAAAAAAAATGTATGGAGCACGGCACCAAATACATACGACCTTTATATGTGCAGAAAAGTCACTGGACACTGATTCTCTTTAGTGATAACACACAGGGAAGAACAAAGACATGACTCCCACCGAATCAATAGCGTTCATAGTGAAACAGAAGACAGTAATCGAAACCAACACTCTGTTTGGAATCACGTGCAAAGACGAGGAGCCGGATCTCCCTGTACCTAAACGGCAAAAAGATTATATATCATGTCCGAAACCGCTTCACATATAGCTGTCATTGATGAACAAATTCTGTAGAACAACAAGAGAGACAGAATAGAAAGACGAGAGAGGCTGAAAAAAGAAGAGTCATTGGGTTAGAGAACTTTAAGAGGAGGAGCTGAATAAGAGTGAGAGGAAGATGCTGACTGGATGATTTATTCCCATCTCTCCTCATCTATTAATAGATCCTGAGAGCCACTGTCAGCCGTACCTGACGTATTATCCAACACTTCTAGCCTCTAAAACACACACATTTATATTAAATTAATGGTTTGTTTTCACCCTTATGATTAGACACAAGGCTTTCAAGAGCATGTAACGTTAACAGCACCTTGCTTCACATTAGTCTTACACTTAAAGCTTGATGGTTGCCGGGTTGATTATGGATGAGTGAGTGAGTGAGTTGTGAGTGAGTTTGTCAATATGGCCACTACAGACCATATTGAGATTGTGCTCTACACAGTGAAGTGAACAGACATAAAACAGGAGCAGTGGGCACTTCTGCAGGGAAGTTGGTGGAGAATGTGGAGATCTATAAAAGAGCTTTTGGGATTAGACTATACACATTTAGAAAGTGTAAGATTTCACTCCTTTCCACTTTAAAGTAAGTAAGGAATTTAATTTGGCAATTAAAAAGCTGTAGCTTAATGGTTAGATCAGGGCTGCTCAATACGTCTGCCGCTATCTACCAGTCAACCGCAATGATAATGTGGGTAGATCAATGGCTATAAAATATATACGTCAGCCTATTATCTATCCTGATTATGAAATTTGCGGGCATTATAAATTATCATTACCAATAGACAACTATGACAATAATGGTCACACACAGTATCCCGCATTTTCTTTGGTCATTTGGAAAATAAATTCTGAATCGGCCAAAACTATCTGTGGTATCTGCAGTGGTGGTCCGGTAGTAGGAAATTGGACTTGTGTCATAGAGGTTGCAGGTTTGAAGCCCACATGCCCCTCGGGCGCCACGGCTTAAGACTGCCCACTGCTCTGAGTCTGTGTGTATTTTCACTGGATTGTAAAATGCAGAGCACAATTTCGATATAGTCCCATATAGACAAACTCACTAATATTCTTCTTCTTTTCTTCATAATCTCTATGGCGAGTTCCCCTGTACAGGTTTCTGAATGAGAATTGCTCATTAGTAGCCTGAGGTTAGGTTTATGAGATCAGGATTAGGTTTGAGGTTAGGTGTAGACACGAGACATCAAGGCCAGATCTGTGAAAGGGTCTGTCTGCTTCTTGAACGTCAAGATGTCACGTGACAGTGGCTCTACATCAAGCACTAAACAGGCCATCTCACAAAAAGGGGGAAATTGAGCAAGCAAACCATATATTTTTCTTAAATTAGTGTCTCACTTGAAGTAATGTTTATTTTTCTCTTCACAATCCTGATTAAATGCTGAAAATTTTAGTAAAGCTTAGAATGTAAATTTGAGAACTTCTCGCATCACCAACTCCCTAGCAATACACCATATCTCCATAGCAACCACCATTTCCTCATTCAGTTTCTACGGTTACTGGGTCCTGCTCATTCATAACCGTTTCTATGGGAACAGGAGCCATTTCTCATTGATAGAATCACAGCAACACTACGCTAACAAGGGGTAGATACAGTTTGTCACAGTGGTTTAAAACCAGCACATTGCTTTTTGAAC
>SOMO01000046.1:607185-625925 GCA_028128575.1 Paedocypris carbunculus | reverse complement strand
AAACACAAGCACATCCAAGCAAAACCTTTCGCCATATTAGTAGTAGCCTAAGTAGTAGTTTTACTTTACTGCTTTAATTACATAATAGAATAGTTCCCTCTCGCCGCAGTAAGTGTCCTTTACTGTTTCCTATTAATGAGTTGTAATCTTTGACAAACTCAACAAGACGTGGTATCGCCGTGGTTAGCTGGGAACTTAGCACATACACCAGCGAATGAATTAAAGCAATCAGACAGACGTAGTTCCACTCTCCGCTAATCCACTAATACAGTACATGAGCCGTTCAGGGGACGTGTCACTCATTCAGAGAAAGTGTCTGAATCGCTGCTGCAGTAATTAACCGTGGTGGATGGCAAAGCGCTCCACAAAGTGACCCGAGAAGCCCAGCCAGTAAAATGTAAATATGTATTGATTTCCTCATCTGGCTGTAAGGTCCCAGGCTGTTTGCTTTTCTAATACTATCTCTTGCATTCTGGAGCTGCTTTCTGAATAATTTATTAACTAGAACCAGCAGTGGGCTTTTTTGCTCTCTTAATGCAGCTATAAAAGTCAGGCCTGTAGTTACACGTACTAACACTCTTTCAATCTCTTTTGCTACACTTTAATCGCTCATTTATCCTTTGCTTCCGACGTCAGTACGTTCAGACACGATTAAGCCAGAGATTAGTTGAGCTCATGAGTCAAGACTCGTGAAACTGCGAGTGTGCAGAAGACTAGTTAGCTTTACAGACACTGACAATTCTCTGTAGATGATGATGTTGAATAAAAACAATACATCTATTAATAACATAACTCAATGCTAGTAGAGCTATTCGTCTTTCTGTAATCAAGAGGAAGTAGGTGGTAGAAACAGTAGCATTATTCACATTAGCAGTACGTGCTTGAAACAACAGCATGAAAATTTTAGCTGCCAAGTTTTCCCCCTCATCCTAAAATAGATTTCTCCCAAGTCAGCATCACACACACTTCTACAAACATACCACCCAGCCAGTGATATGAATAATGCACTGCAAGAATGCAAGATACGGAAACAACAGGAAAGAGAACATGAGAAATGTGCAGAGAACCAATGGAAAGAAATTCGCAATGCAATATAAATATACAGTGAAATATATATGTATAGTTAAACCCACACATTAAGAGATACATACAGTATTTAGACCCAGACAACAAGTTAAACCACCAAATTAAGGTGGATCAGAGTAAAACCACCACATGGGTCATTAAAGACATATTGAATAAGTAAATGAAACTGGTGCTCTTGTAATCTGAATCAAAATGCTAGGTGCAAAAATGAAATTTATAATTTTTCACAAAGTGTGTGTTGACTTCACTGTATGTGTAACTGCCCTGGATGGGTTAATGCAATTTATAATTTTTCACAAAGTGTGTGTTCACTTCACTGTATGTGTAACTGCACTGGATGGGTTAAATGCAGAGCACAATTTCGATATCGTCCCTAGTGGCCATATTGACAAAACTCACCCCATTTACACACATAAATACGTAAATATGAAAATTATTCTTCTGCCCGCTCACAAAACTAATCTGCTTTACTCTTCTGTTTAACAAAATCAGCAACTGTTTCCTCAGTAATGCCTAATTATTCTACATATGTTGTGCATGTTATGAATCAGAGAACCTGATACAGTATGTATATTTTTTTAACTATTCTTTTTTAACTATACGCACATTTTATACATGTTTTTACACATGAATTGGACTAATTGGAGTAATTTCAAACTGGCTTCTGCAACAGTGAGATTAGATGTAAAACATGGCACAACAGTCAAAAAGGCTCCTGCTATGAATGTTTCAAATTCAGCTAAATGTGTCTGCTACTTTCTCAACATAACCGCCTATCTGTCGCCCCCTGGTGTTGACTTAATAGATCCAGGGATTTCTTTTTCTTTCAGCAATTTTCTCTATTATTAGAACTGTTTATGAATTGTTAATAACTGCATTTAAAGGTTTAATCGAGAGATCAGAGTGACATTATTAATTCTTTATATTTAACTATATATGGTACTGTTGTATTTGAAGGATACTATCAATTTCAACTGATTCGGAATTAGTACAGAGTACAGAATTGAATTATTAATTTACTTTTTTTTTTTTTTATATATATAATTTAACAATTAATAAATAAACGATTGGTGAGTTAACATATAAGGGTCTCTACGTTTAAAAAAGCCCTGTAAGATGCAAAAAATCAAACAGACAAATAAAGACATCCCACAAGTTACAACCCACTTTTGAACAAATACCGACATAGATACGTGTAAAATATGAACATTATGAGGATTTTTGAACAAATAAAAACCCTGTTTTTATCATTAGACCTAAACTATGCGTCAAAATGTAAACACAATCCAATACAAAACTACACGTCATACTTTAACGTCGACACATACACAGTTACCATCCGAATAGACAATAAGAGAAGGAAGGATTTATCAAAACATGACGTGTTATCACGACGATCAAATGTCGCCTGTAAACATGAGAAAGTATTCAACAATGCTAAAAGTTCTAACTTGTATTACTTTAAAATAAGCATACTAAATATAAGTACAATAAAATCTGCTTTTTCTGATCAACCTTAACGTTTGCAAACCGTGACGACACAAAATGTATATCGCTAAAAGCAACTAATGCCTTAGTTAGCATTCCTAATTAGCATCACCTGCTGTCATACCTGTGACGACGCTGTGCTTAGCTACGTGAGGTTAACTGGATTCCATTTTCGAGTTTTTGTTTCAACAGAAACAACTTCTGCCCATTGAGAACTTTTTCTACTTGAACATGACACCCTTTTCTCACTTTCCCTCAGAAATGAACCCAAGCTCCGAGTCTGCAAATGCTGACATCAGCAAGTCTGCGCGAGTCACAGCGCCGCCCGCCAAACAGCGTCACTCTCTTCACTTCACGCTCGTGCGTAACGCACGGAAATTCGCCAGAACTTGACTCATCCTGTAATAACTGCACCGTTGCCATCAGAACACACGCATCCTTACAAATCATTTAAATCAGCCGCGCTGATGTATGACGGACTCAGACATGCTCAGGTGACCTTACACACTCTCACTAGCCGGAGACCTTGGAGTGGCCACGCGCAGGTTTAAAAGGATATGGCCATTCGGTGATCTTTTTGGCGTACTTTCTCACGAAATTGTCCTCACTGAAGATGAAGAGTGATCGGTTGACGGTGAAACAGTTTTGCCGCACCGGTATCGGGTTGTACAGGGCCATAGTTCTGGCTCGTTGGGCCATTGACTGCTTGTACATTCTCTGTTGACCACCCGGCGGACCGCCCTGCCTGCTGCCGCCGCGGCCGGGTCCACCTTGACCGTGCCCCGGTCCTCCGCCATACCTGGACGGAACTTCATCTCCGAACCGAGCCATTCTATAAACATCAAATGCCAGTCTTCACGAAGCAGGAGAAAAGGGGACGACAATTCAGCGCGACCACACCACATTACATCCCATCGGCTTCAGAACCTGTATAACTGGAGTGCACGTTTGTCGTCATGGCTTGTTGGGCTCGAGGAGTTGATGCTTCGAATTCGGCAAGCAAAAAATATCCACAGCCACAAAAATGTACACCCTCGCCAAAAACAAAACGATTAAAATGTGTCTACAGTATTTAGCTCACAGTTCGTTGCCCGCTTCAGCACACAAATGGTCCATCATCACCTCATTTTATGTCCATGCCCAACATTTTTCCACGGTCATGTCTTTATTGAGGAAATCTCTAATTTCGTTCCGCTCATATTTCGCTCCCGTGTATTTTCTCGGGAGATTCAGGTTTTGACTATCATGGCCACGGTCATTTTACGACCAGCCCAAATGTACCAAAACGTACATACGCTGCGATCGGTATTACCTGTACATTTGAACGGTTAGGTGTCCGTAATTGACCGAATTCTAATTTGATCTCGCAAAATCCGCAATATTTGGCACGGTGTGTATCTTCTTTCGGTCACCTCAACTCACGTTCACGCGCATGCATTTGCGTCCCCACTGACGTGAGATTCCCGACGTTAATTCGGGTTTCTTCTCATTTGCGGCACGTTTTTTATACGGATGCGAAGAAAATGATTATCGACGGGTATCGACTGTTTTTTGTTTTCGCTCACTGGTAAGTTGTCATCCTTTTAGAGAAGCCATTGAAGAGCCATTACAGATATTTCGGCGCAGAAGAACCAATCCTGCAGTCATAAAATCCAATGAAGGTAGAGAAAGTAGAAGCATCAATAGTGAGGGGACAACGACGACATGTCCGGGTCCCCATAACCGCTGTCGTTCCTCTTCGATATCCTCTGGGCCGCAAACGATCGGTTCATCTTCTCCGAGTGAGGGTAAACCTTCCAAGAGAACACTCGGATCCCGTTTTTTTCCTTATTTCTGCCAATGCCGAGCTGCCTGTTAGCCTCGTTACTCTCAGTCAGTCGCCCCTGAGGAAAGAAAGGGGAGGAGGCAGCGGAGGACGAATGTGAGGTGGGGGCTCACAGGATATCAGCGTTTGAAATACAAGACGTACAAAACAGTAAGATCCATTCCAGTGGAAATGCAAGCTGTAGCTGTACTAGCCTCGGATCAATTCAGCACCACGGACAGGGGTTTTGTTTTCATTTTCCTTGTCTTTTTTTGCAGCGGATGACGCACACACGCCCTACTGAGAGTATCCAATTAACCTGTACCAGTAGAGAACCGGCGCTTACTTAGAAAAATACAGTTTTATGGTGAATGATTCAACAGCGATGAAACATGTACTGACAGCGCATTTTCAGTGGAAGACTGTGTGCGCGAGTGGTCGAGGTGTGAGCGTGCGTGGGGAGACAGCTGTGCGTGCGCCTCTTGGGAGCGACACCGTTTTGCTAGGGCGCGCGAGTAAGGGCCGACAGGCTATTATTAGCAGACATCTCGGAATTAATGAGCGGAGACTTCCCATCCGCTGACATCTCTCCCGTGCCCACGGATTGACAAGTTTTGCGCCAAAACTTTTATTCCAAGACAAAGTCTCCTGAAACGGAAGTATGTCCTAATATGGCTATCTTGCGAGCATCATTTCTGTGATCATTTCATCATTTCACTTCTTAGAGAGCAATGCACTTTTAAATATTGCCACTAATCGCATAATTATTTAAATGAGATAAATTAAATAGTGGACACAAATTTTACTGAAATATTAATAGCAATGCAATACATTTATATTTATTTTTAAGACAACATTTTTGAAAATGTGACTGACATAAAATAAACAATACAAATATAATTTAGTATAATATTGCAATTGCAATGAGAGAGAGAGTAAAAACTGAACAGTGTGGTTTAGTGACAGATGATGGGGTACAGCAAAGCATAGGAACCGACACGGTAGATAAAAGATATTGGAAAACCGGGGACTGACACATCAAGGAGCAGAGGAAGACAAGAAAGGGATCATAGAAGAATGATCATAGAAATCATAGAAGTAAACACATAGTTCTGTAAACTCATAGTTCTGGGACAATGATTTAAGTCCATAGGGCATCCTTAGGAATTCGTAATGGAGTCATGAAGTCCCACTAATCCCCTGATTTGATGACCAGACTGTGATGAACCATCTACGAGAGCCTGAGGATGACATTCTATGTGGATTCCTCCAACACCATCAAAACTATCTGTTCAGAATCCATCCAACCTGCAGGGTAACCATGAGAGACTGACACCGGAAGCCACCGTGAGCTGCCCTTGGATGGTGGACCCAGTACTGTAGTGATAAAAATTACATCTGAGGTGAAGTCTACCCGTGCTTGGGCTGGAACGTGACTGGAAGAGCTATGTGACACAACCGGCATAAATACCGAAGACCAAACACATAGAGAATGAGTTGTATTACCAACCATTAGTTATCCAGCCACTAGCACAGGCGAGGATTCTAAACTCCACAGCTTCTTTAACTACGTGGTGGCCTTGCAGGATTCTAAACTGCCGATCATAAATTGTGAGAGGCATAGTGTTCTTACTGAAGACCTCGTGAAATTGCTCCAAAAAAGCCCATGGAGTGCATTATGAGTGCCCGATTGTTCTACAGGGGTGTTGCCCATTGAAGTGTAGGCCCACACACACACACACACACACACACACAGAATCACCTTATCCCTTGATCTAGCTCAGCAAGCTGTTCCCAATTAAAAAAAAAACACGTGTGCGATCTAGCGAATGTGATGCGTTTAATGTTGGCAAGAGCCTGTGGGTCAACAGCTCGACCAAGACCAGCTCACAGTCAACAGATCCACCACAAACGACAAGAGCATTATCCATGGATATGTCCCGATAGTAAAAAAAATCATACCCCATGAAATAAAATCAGGTGACATTGTCAAACTAACCCTGAAAATTGTGATTTGATATATTATTGGAATAAAAGCTTATTAACCAAAATTATAAACTGTATGTGATCATGGTTGGGTGGAGCTGTCCGAGGTACTGAAAAAGTTATTTCACCTCAGATTCTGTATTTTGAGTCTCTCACCACGACAGCTTTGCCATCCTNCTAATTTTGTTTTTGTTCTAAATTTCATATTCGAGACAAAATAATATTAAAGACTTGGTCAGGAGCAAATCCACATTTATACAACACATTACAAAATCTATGATCAAGACACATCCAATTCTTGTTTAGGTTTTTCTACGTGATGAATAAGATTGGTTATGTGACTGCAAACAAGAAAAGTGTGTCTGCTGCGACTAATCATAGTAACAACTGAGTATTGTGTCTGCTTTGATTCTGATGGTGAAGCTAGCTGTTTTTGTATGTCAGCCTTGTCACACAGTCGGGGTTCATAAGGCGATTGCTTTTGAATGTCAGGGTCTGTCTCCCGCTGCCTTGTGAAAACACCCCTCCCTTACTGAATTATTAACCATTCAACACTAATCTAACACAGCAGCACAATATCAAAGAGAGAGAATTTCACAACACTTCTTTATAAAAACCATAAACCATGAAAATCAGGTCTGTTCATTGGTCTATATTATACTAAATGAAAAAACTGTTATACCATTTGCTTTTACACATTCAAAGCAGTGATGTGGCATATTGCTATGGCAGAGCTATACGGCAAGTGACTGTTTCATGGTGATGAAAACAGGTCAGGTTTGTACAAAAGCTCAGTGCCAATCAAGAATTCTGATGTTATACTGCCGTGTATTTGCTGCAGAATCTGAACTCACTGACTCATAAAGGTGAATAATTGATACACAGCTGTGTAAACCGGGTTCTCTGTTCCTTATTTAACCTTTATATTCCTCACATAAATCTTACGGTCAGTAGAACAGCACACGGCATTTTTCTATGTCACTGTGAAACATAATTAGCATTTCAATGAGAATATTGATTGATTTATGCATCAATGTGTTTTTAACTTATTTTAGATCATCACAGTGACAACATATCAAGAACATTGCGCTTTTTAATAGCATGTAATTGCTTTAGGTTGTAGTCGTAAAACTGATTGAAAGGTAAAGGGGTTCAATGTCCCTTGAGAGGAACATTTTATTAGGGAAACACGTCCAAAACAAAATTAATTTTTAGACTTGGTAGAATATTTTATGCTTATAATGCAATGTCATTTACTGATTTGCCCAAGATGTTCATGTAGAACATCTGCATGAGCATCTGGAGGTACTGATGCAGTTTTGCATGATAAGTGGTTTTCCACTTGCTATATTGGAATATGCATGATGTTACACCTGATGTAAGCCAGGCTGATCTGTGATGCTTATAAAAAGGAGATAGGATTCTGCTGAGTGGTATCAGGTGGAGTGATCACATGATCAGAATTCCAGCGATGACCGCGAATAGAGTTTGTGGGAGGAGTCCTAGAGTAGAGGGTGGAGCCAGGTTTGAGGGTTTCCATGACAACATTATGTCAGATTGCATTATGTGAAATTACACTATTGGCATAATGTTTAAAAAGCATTAACAAGGCATTTAGGAAAACTGATTCATCTTTTAATTATTTGGGGAAATTATTTACAAAATATATATTTACATTTCAATTGGTTAATCAATGCAAACCTTTACTTGTCTACTGCTCTAAACCATGGAAGCCCCAGAGATTTCCTGTGCTCCTAAGATTAGCCACTGTCAGTCACAATAGCCATTGAGAAAAAGCTTTTGCAGGAAGAAAGCTTGGAGGGCAGCCAGACAAACCTCTTGGGAAGTGAGATAAATATGTTACAGCATGTGTGTGAACGTCTTTTCCTGGTTATGTGACCTTGAGCATCTTTTTGTGGCAACATTTTTTAAAATACTTCAGGTCTAATACTTCTAAGATGTACTAGAAATGTACTTTATAAAAATGATGAAAAAAAAACTAACAAGATACATTTTTAAACAAGTTGTACTTGTTTTTCATTTTACATTTATATAAATCAATATAGTTATTAAATTAATTTTTAAATCTGTTGTGTTACTTATCTCTCCAGAAAAAATATATTTTAAATAAATAAAACATATTTATCTTAAGCATGTAAAAATACACAGTAAGCATTCTGCTCATTGCCCAGACTTAAGCGCACACATTTCTTGCTGATTGTAAATCTTACAGACTATTTAAGGCCAGCTTACTGCCACTAGCATCACGTCCTGACCAGTGCAATTACAAATGATTGCAATCATTACAACCTTTCATGTTAATTGATTAGAGAAAACCATTCACTTGGGTCTGGTTAAAAGAGAGGTCTTTCCCCAGTTCAAAACCATAGCCACAGTCTTGTAACGCCCTCTAGTGTGTAAAATCTGTACTGCACTTAGAACTATCTAGTTAGTAGCTATCGAAAACCAATAAAAAAAACTATATGAATATTTGTGTAAACAGTATATGAATAATCGTCTAGTTATAAATATACAGAATATAGAGAGAAAAGTTAATAGAAATAGAATACACTTTAAGCATTTCAAATACTTTTTGAGATATGAATATTGTACATTTTTTATGGATGTTTTTTTTCCTCTAAATACTGTTCTGATTACTAAAGCAGTTTTGTAATTTAGATTTTAAAGTTCTGCCCAATTTGTCGCAACTTTAACTAAAACACTACAAATCCCAGAAAGCCCGGCGATTTCAAAATGGCGCCTTGTCAATGACACGATAACGTCAGTACACTTGATTTTATGACTGGGTAATGTTTTTGTAGCATAAATAAGTAAAATGCGACTACTGATAAAGCTATCGAAACAACTACCGCAAACATCGCTCAAAATACCATTATATTCCAGGCTTTTTTCGAAAACGTCATCAGAACAGAAAGGCAGCGACTTGAAAGAAGATCCTGAGTGGTTGTGCGGATCATCTAAAGAACTTTTGGCTGCAGTGACTGGACATGTTGAAGTTAGACAAGATTTTATAAGCGAGGAAGAGGAAAGTGCTCTTTTTAAAGAGGTAGAACCAGGATTAAGAAAAAAGAGATACGAATATGACCATTGGGATGATGTAAGTAATACCAAAACTATACAAAAATAAATCGTATTGCGTAATTAATTAAGTTAATTCGAAACTTAAAAGCATTACAATACGTTTCTCTATCTATCTTTCTATCTGCCTGTCTGTCTATCTATCTATCTATCTATCAATCACATAAAACGTGAAATAAGCCAAGGCTAGTGGCTGACACATAATTTAAAATAGTCTTCTGGAAGCAGTCACATCACCCACTGGATTTCTTTCCCACCTCAGGCCATCCATGGCTACAGAGAAACGGAGCGCTTGCAGTGGGGAGATGAGTGTGAAAGCCTCCTGAAGCGAGTGAGGGCCGCTGCCTTTCCTGAGGACAGTCCACTACTCGGCCCGGTACATGTTCTAGACCTGGATAAAGGAGGCTACATTAAAGCACATGTTGACAGTGTGAAGGTCAGTCTATCCGCAGGAGTAAAGATACATATCCTGAGCTGTTGTTTTACCTCTGGTTTTCTATAGTTCTGCGGGAGCACCATCGCTGGACTGAGTTTGTTGTCCGACAGTGTGATGCGACTGGTTCCAGAGAATAGTTCCACAGACTGGGTGGACTTGCTCTTAAGTCGACGCTCACTTTACATCTTAAGGTAACACACCAACCTAAACCACAGTAACTCACAAACACAAATTGGTAATCATGCAATCAAATGAAAGCAAGTCAATTCTTTTAGTCATCTATTATAATGTGATGAAAACACTTGCNTTTAAAAAATGGGGGGGGGGGGGAAAATACAGAAAACAAAACAAAAATGATGCTTATTAAAAATGTTTAACCACAAATCTACAAAGTAGCTCACAAGGGAAAAAGAATTGTAAAACGTCTTGTTTCTATTCACAGGAATGATGCTAGGTTTAAATTCACACATGAAATCCTGAAGGACGAACTGTCATTTTTCTCAGGACTTAGAGTCCCTCGTCTTCGCCGCATCTCTGTCATCTGCCGAAACCTGCCAGTTTAAAGGATGAAGAGCTTCACTACTCTAGGAATATTTGCCATCTCCATGAATCATGTTTGTTTCCCAGCCACGTCACGACTCAGAATGGAACTTTAGCAATGATCACAAATACTGAAATGTTCTGGAAATGATTTCCAAATACATAATCCACATTTTATTAAGGAGAAAAAAAAAATCGAGAACATTGACTTTTTTGCAACTTTAGGCTACGAAGAACAATTCAATTTTACGGTATATCAGTGTCTAAATGGCTCCTTGATTTGCTAATAACAAAAGAAACAAATGCGCTTNAAAAAAAAAAAAAATTGCATTTCACCTTGTTTGCATTTACTTTTCAGTTTTTAACTCGTTTCACCGCAACCTCTAGCTGTTTAGTAGGCTAGACACACAAATGCAAAAAAAGTGGTTAGCTTTAAAGTAAAATGAGTTTGACTGCACTGGACTAAACGGGATTCACTTGGTAAGGTAAAAATGCATCTTGTCATTAATGTTCTTCCTCTCTGGGTTCAGCCTCTTCAGGATCTGGGCCAGCACATTGACCGTCTGGTCACTGTTGAGACCCGTCCGCTTGGTCTGGAACTTTTTCAGCAGGTCTTTGGTGGTCATGGGCTTCCGGATGAGATACCTGCGCACGGCTTCCTCCGTTAGCAGCAGATCACTAAAGGGAAAAAGAATCATTTAAGGACTCTTTATTGTGGCATTTTGATTTTGTGCTTGAGAAAGTTACGTTTAAATTCCTCAAGCTCTATTATAAAAAAACAATTATTGCAATACAATAACGGAAAGTGTAATGCCATTTCAGTGTAGCACTTGTTCTCTAGATTGTAGTTCATAAACACTGATGTAGTGCAGTGAGAATCTACAGAAGAGGATGCTGAGCTGGTACCTGGAGCTGGGAGTGGATTTCCCTGATGCTGGTTGAGGTGTGCTCTTCCCTGAAGAACTCTGGGCACCGGCCTCCATCTTTAGCCTTTTAGCCACAGGGGTCTCGGAGCTGGGAACTGTGGTCTGTCGTTTACCTAAGAGACAAGCCACGAAAACCCGATAGATACAGCCATTACATGACCGCTAGTGCTTTCCCTAATACCGTTTAATCATGTTACATAATCGACGTTTTAACTTACCTTGCTCCAGTTTGCTCGCAGCAGCCTGAAGAGTATTTGAAGTTGAGGCAGTGTCGAGAGACGGAGTGCCAGGTCGACTTCCTGTCCTTGAACTACCAGCCGAGCCCCGGCCAGCCCCTCGCTTAGGAGGCGTGCGCTTCTTCTGTTTAATGGAAGAAGAACAATGAGAGACGACACAAACTAACAACACAAAGACGTAAGGCATCACAACCATGAACAGGGCTGAAGCTGCTTCTCCTTCGATGTCGCTGTCTTCAGAGCTGTCAGACTCCCCGCTGCTGTCTGAAACAAATCAAGAAGAAGCCAATAAATTGAAAATAAAACTTGCTTTTAAATGGATCCAACTAATTTGTGAAAATTAATCAAGTGATGATGACAAAGAAAATATAATGAGTGTATAGTAAGTGAAAATAAAAGAACTTTACAAACTAGACAGTTTTTTTTATTCAAAAAGATAAACTGTTAATAGGTGAGGATTTACAATTAGTTGTTGACTATTACCTTTCTTTTTTTTCTTTTCCATCTGCACGGGTGTCTTCTTGCCATCGTCCTCCTCTTCTTCCTCTTTTGTCTCCTCTTCGTTCTTGTTTTCCTCCTCACTTTCATCTCCACTGTCAGACATTTCATCAATTCCTGAAGAGAAAAAAAATATATAACTTTTACAGAATGTCTTCTAACGTCGGTGTCTGAAAGGAAACTGGAGGAATTTTGTAGACCTTTAGGAACATCTTCTCCTTTAGCTGGCTTAGCTTTTCCTTGATCTTCTTCTTCAGAGCTTAAAAGAAAAGCACATAAACAGCAGTTAGTTCAGTGAAGAGCAGGGCTTCTATGACGTAAACGTAGCAAGAACGGAGAGTCACCTGGTCTCATCAGACATGTAGTCCACCTCCAGACCCTCAAAGTCTCCATCATCACTGTCCTCAATTTCATCTTGGTCACTTCCCTTCTTTTTCTTCTTCTTCCCTTTGCCCTTGTTTTTCAATTTTTTAGATTTCACCTTGTCCTCCCCTGTTTTAGATTAAGTTTTTCTGAGAGACAATTTGGGATTCATCGTCACATCCTTTAATCTGAGTTGCTTTGCTCACCCTCTCCGTTGTGGTCATCGCTGTCATCACTACTCATTTCCAAATCCTCCTCAAGATCATGAATGCGCAGGTCTCCTCCTCTGCCTCCTTTCTTTTTCTTCTTCTTCCCACCCTTTTCTCCCTCTTCCTCGTCATCGTCCCCTCGCTCCTGTTCTCTAAAACGGCGCTGAAGCATGATGCTGAAGTGGTTCACTACTTTGTTTCTCCTATTGCAAATAAGCACAACGTTTGTATTTTTCACAGATATTCTAATAGTCAAATGTTCTGTAGAAGTGCTTGGACCTGTCCCACTCCTCATCCGCCTCCTCAGCAGTGAGTGTGCGATGTTTAGCCTGTGGCGTGAAGTTGTACCAGGCGTGCACAGGAAACGCCTCAAAAACACCATCAACGCACTGTGTAAAAATGTAGTAAGATGCATTCTCCGTCACTCCACCTTTCTTTACACCTTTGAACCTGTGAAAAAAAAAAAGACCACAAACCCATTAATTCAAGTCTATGAAATCTTATATCAGAAGATGTAATCTTTGATAAGATAAAAGGTCTAAGAATGGAAATAAAACTACCTCCTTCCTGATTTTCCATTAACTTTAAGGATCCAGGGCTGGTCCTCCACCTTGAACTCCTTAGTAATGATGCCATACTTCTTCCTCCGTGCTTCCTCTCTCTGTTTCTTCCCAAACTCACTGCCGGCTGCCCCCTCTTGAGTCTCTTCTTCACCATATATGCGTCTATTACTCATGTCCCGCTCCATACGAGCCTGAAAAATCACACAAATCCACATCACAAAATGTGAATCAAGGAAGATGAGAAGAAATGATGCAGAACGATGTCAGGTACCTGAGTCCATGTAGAACAACTGACTTTATCACCCGCATTGAACGACATTATGTTGTATTTTTTACTGGTGTTCCTGTTGGACGACAATCAGAGATCAGATACCAAATAATCTTNGGGTGACGTGTTGATGGGAAGCTGATGTTTTCCAGGGGTTTCGCTCTCCTGAAGGTCTTCGCAAGAATCTTTGCATATCTCCGATTTGAACAAGACGTCTTGGTGTCACAGTCGGGCATCGTTTTGTTAAACTCAACTCGCATCGCTAAAACTAATCAGTGTGTGTGTGTGTGTGTGTGTGTGTGGACACTGATCTCCTGGGACTGGCGTGGTAGTCGCCCTCTTCCAGAAACAGGAAACGGACCTCTTTGCACCTGTCGTAGACTGAACTAGAGCTTTTTGCACCTTTTTTAGAGAGAGCGGTGAATCCTGCACCTTTTGTAAGAGCGTAATCAGTGGTTTTTGGACTAAACTAGTGGGTTTGTATGTTGGTATCTGGCCCAGAACAGGATGCACCCCTGCGTCTGCGCCCGGCGCCGCTGGATGCTGATGTAAATACTGAAGAGTCGTTTTTATCGGGTTGTCTGTCATTTTTATTGGATGGCTTCCATTGGGTTTTTTTACCCGTCTTGTTTTAGGCAACGTTTGTCTTTTTTTTTTTTNATCAGTGGTTTTTGGACTAAACTAGTGGGTTTGTATGTTGGTATCTGGCCCAGAACAGGATGCACCCCTGCGTCTGCGCCCGGCGCCGCTGGATGCTGATGTAAATACTGAAGAGTCGTTTTTATCGGGTTGTCTGTCATTTTTATTGGATGGCTTCCATTGGGTTTTTTTACCCGTCTTGTTTTAGGCAACGTTTGTCTTTTTTTTTTTTTCCCGCATAACCAAGCCTGGCGTGTTTTTTATTTGTATATGGGGACGTTCTTTTCGTACTTTTATTCAGGCTTTAGATTTGTTGCGAAGCAAAGTGAACTCCGGGCAGGTTTACGTCGACTCTGCTTCGGGTCTTTCTGGCCCGTTTGTGTGTGTGTGTGTGTTGTTGTGTTGGGTTTTTCTTCCCTCATCTTTTGGACCAGAACTAGTTGTGTGTAGAAGCCTCCGAATCCTTCGTTCGGTTTTACAAAGTTCAGTTTCCTTTTGTTGTTTTCATTTTCTTTCTTTTTTCCTTTTTTTTTTTTTTTTTAACAGACCACGTGTACTGTATTTACTTTTAAAATACTACTAATTCAAAGTGAGAGTTGACTTGCCAAGTTTTTTTTTTTTTTAAGGAAATAGAGCTGATTGACTGAAGCTAGTGTAACGAGTATTTTTTCATTTCTTTGTATGGACTAAAGTGCTGGGACGGTGGGTCACGTTGAGGGATGTACTGGTGCTATGTGTGCTATTCTTTAGATGTTAAAGGCCTGCTGGGTCACTGGTGCCTTTTCAGGAGGACTGTGGGAGCCGGACGTGCGAGCGTGAGTNTTTTTTTTTTTTTAAGGAAATAGAGCTGATTGACTGAAGCTAGTGTAACGAGTATTTTTTCATTTCTTTGTATGGACTAAAGTGCTGGGACGGTGGGTCACGTTGAGGGATGTACTGGTGCTATGTGTGCTATTCTTTAGATGTTAAAGGCCTGCTGGGTCACTGGTGCCTTTTCAGGAGGACTGTGGGAGCCGGACGTGCGAGCGTGAGTGTGTGTGTGTGCGTGCGTGTGCGCGGTGGCAGCGCTTCTCTCCCCGACTATGACTGTGCCTGTGTTTATGCGTCCTCCATTNTCTTTGTATGGACTAAAGTGCTGGGACGGTGGGTCACGTTGAGGGATGTACTGGTGCTATGTGTGCTATTCTTTAGATGTTAAAGGCCTGCTGGGTCACTGGTGCCTTTTCAGGAGGACTGTGGGAGCCGGACGTGCGAGCGTGAGTGTGTGTGTGCGTGCGCGCGGTGGCAGCGCTTCTCTCCCCGACTATGACTGTGCCTGTGTTTATGCGTCCTCCATTTTGATGGCACAGATCACATATGCTGTATGCATTGGNATGGTTTTCAAGTGCTCTCTACACCTCTGACGACTACAGAAGTTAGAGACCTGGACCTGAATGTGATTTACCTGATCCATTTACTTAAATTCTAAACAGCGTGAACTCACCATACAAGTTCTGTAAAGTTGCGACGAATACATTTGTGGAAGACTCATGAGAAACAACACAAGAATAAGTGGCATTTTCCCCCTGCGATGCCGGAAGCTTTAACGCGCTGTGCATTGAAAAAGCTCCTCCAGCATCAGCAACCACAGGACTGTTAGTGAACTCAGACACATCCAGCCGAGTCCCGTCCAGTTCCCAGTGCAGCGAGATATCAGCCGGGAAGAAAGCAGAGATGAAGCACAGCAGAGGAGCTTTGTGAGGTCCAGAGAGATCGCTGTCGGAGGGACGGAGGAGTCTTACTCTCGGCTCTTTGGGTTCTGTGGGAATTAAATGTGGAATTCTTAACAATATTCTGATTTTATTAGTCACTGATGTGAGATCAGAAAATGTGTAACTGTGATGAAGATCTGCTCACCCCTGGTTTTTGAGATGGTCTGTTTCTGTGAGCCACTGGAGCACAAGTGTTTTACTTCACACGTGAAAACTTTGAATGAATCCCAATCACTTACAGGAACCTCCAACACTCTTTGTGTGGTGTAAGAACCATTGGGATGAGTTACGGAGTCGCTGTGGACCAGGAGATTGTGCTTCGCTCCGTTCACTTTCCATTGGCTGACGAAAAGCTTGATGCTGTGACTAGTGACGGAGCAAATCAAAAGGACATGTTTGTCAGAACTGTGGGAACGACTCTGCACTGAGACGTCTGCCTTCAGACTGGAACGTCCAATCACTATTGAGGAAAGACAAAAAGTCAAAACCCGTCGTTGCACAATATTCTGGTGCTTCTCTGTTGTGTCCGTGTGATGCTCAAGCAAACAGCAGTTTATTGTGTCACTGCAGCAATGACCAAAATATAAAAATCCTGTATATAAAACACTAAAATGAAAATAAGACTAATACTGATCTGAAGAAGTAAACTAGTATCTGGACTTGTTGAATAGTCTGAATTATTATAATAAAGTCCTTCAAAATCTAGGATTTTTTTCTTTGTCTGAATTGTTTTCTCAAGAAAAAGGATTTATAAAAATATTTATCATTAAAAATGTGTATTTATGATTTTGAGAGATTTGTATTTTCATATGGGAAATGATGATTCGTGCTTCAAGCGTTTTGGCTGGAACAAATGAAACTCATAAATCAATTGTCTGAGGTCCTGATACCTGCACAAACGGACTGACTTGCAGCTTTCACAATGTTCCGATCGGAAATCTCACAAGTGTATTTCAGTCCCTTGCTCCAGTCTTGCTGCGGCACCAGTATCTCACTGTGGACTTTCACACGACCATCTTCCATCACTGCGGCTTCCAGCGGTTTGTCTGGTTTTAAAGTTTCTCGAGAGTCTGAAAGCCACTTGAGTTGTGGGTTGAATCCCGTGCCGGAACACATCAGCCTCTGAGGTTCTGCTCCAGAATCATCTTTTCCTTCAATAACTACAACTTTGACTGTCGGATCATCTAAACGAGAAAGAAGAAATGGTCCATGTTTCTTCTAACCTGTTAATAATCAAGAAAAAGAAAGACATTCCAACTTTCTTACCAAATATTTTTCCTGTGGGTTTGGATGTCGACTGTTTAGTGATGCTTCTCCAAGCAATGCAGGTGAAGGACTTGTATCTGCGCTGGTGCTCAGCAGGAATCGTGAAATACGCGCTCAAATACCAACCGTCTCCAAAAGCTGACAGCTCCGAACATCTGATCTCGGAGATTTTAACACTGTTGGCTTGGAGGGAGACACAGATTTCTCCAGAAGAGNTATTTTTCCTGTGGGTTTGGATGTCGACTGTTTAGTGATGCTTCTCCAAGCAATGCAGGTGAAGGACTTGTATCTGCGCTGGTGCTCAGCAGGAATCGTGAAATACGCGCTCAAATACCAACCGTCTCCAAAAGCTGACAGCTCCGAACATCTGATCTCGGAGATTTTAACACTGTTGGCTTGGAGGGAGACACAGATTTCTCCAGAAGAGAAACCGTTCACTAGACACTCCAGCACATCACCGCTAATCGACGATGGAAGTGTCAATGGTCTCCTGATGGTCACTACAGGGTTTGTTTGAATATCTAAGAAGACAAATATGATTTAGTGTGGGATTTTTCCTGATAAAGTGGTTAAGAGCAGCTTACCAGCTTCAATAGCCGACTTCTCCACTTCAGGGAAACACTGGTGTTTAGCTTTACAAACCAAAGATCCAAGTTTCAGCCACTCAGCAACATTCAAAGTCAAGTNAGAGCAGCTTACCAGCTTCAATAGCCGACTTCTCCACTTCAGGGAAACACTGGTGTTTAGCTTTACAAACCAAAGATCCAAGTTTCAGCCACTCAGCAACATTCAAAGTCAAGTTGCTGACAGTGTTCTGTGTTCTGAAACTCGTCTTTTGAGTTTTGGTGTCTTTGGAGTCTTTCTTCCCTCCTTTCGTAAACCATGAAACATGAGTTTGGAGTGGANGTTTCGTTTGTTTGTTTTTACTGAGTAACACAGAAGGTTTCCTTGCCTCCAAGCTCTGCAAATATATTTAGTCTCTGGTGTTCCGCCAATCCATAATTAGACCCAGGAAGAGTTTTCTGTCTCGCACACTTGAGGTTCCCCGAACTAACTCTACTGAATTTGAATGTATATGTCTGTATCCTGTACTAGAAAGAGCGGCAGGTGGTGAAGGTACAGAAGAGGAGGAGAAGTTGGCANATATATTTAGTCTCTGGTGTTCCGCCAATCCATAATTAGACCCAGGAAGAGTTTTCTGTCTCGCACACTTGAGGTTCCCCGAACTAACTCTACTGAATTTGAATGTATATGTCTGTATCCTGTACTAGAAAGAGCGGCAGGTGGTGAAGGTACAGAAGAGGAGGAGAAGTTGGCACATATTCTGCATTTGTCCGAAATGGAGAAATAGCGTTTTCCTCCTCGACTTCCATTTCCAGCAAAATATGTGTGAGAAGGTATCCGGTGTGATTTAGCTTTGTTTGCCACTTTCTCCTCTCCTTCAACTCGTTCCACTGTGTGATGTATGGATCCAGATCTGAAGAAAGATTAATGACTGTAAAGGAGAAAAGTCTATTTATCTTCCTGCACCTTTTGGCACAACCGGGAGGGTTGTTTGAAAAATCTCTATATTATTTTTTTT